>CAIGQQ010008883.1:2374489-2416373 GCA_903798035.1 Danio albolineatus
AAAGCATGTCAAAACGTTTATCATCCATGAAACTTTTTTAGAGCTTAGAGCTTATAGCTGGAATAGATCACCGTTTCAGTGCTAAACTGGTATTAGGATCTGTATCTCAACAGACAGGCCAGATGAGTATGTTATGTGGACAGAGAACTGCTCCATAGTTCAATACAATGCTGAAAGCAAAAATTATTTTATTTTTGTCTGATGGGAAACATTTGCTGCCAAATTGGGAAAAGACTGAACACAAAGTGAGTGAAGTAAGTAAAAGGGAAAGGTGGAGGTGAAGTGTGATCGTTTAATAAATGTTTTCTGGTAGTTACGAGTAGGCATGGGATGATAAACGTTTTCAAGGTATACCTCGGTTTGGAAAAGCCAGAGTTTTTAAACTGCCAAAATGGTCTGCTATACTGTTTCTAAGGTATGTGTAAGATTTTTTATTTACATTTTTTTGCAGTTTTTTTTAGGACAACAGTATCTCCAGCAGAAAAGAGATCCAAAGATGCTGTTGTAAATTGTAAAGACATCTGTGTTTTTGAAACAAATGATTAGAGCAGAAGTCAAGGATTCCTTCGAATTATTTAGCCTGACATGTTCACTTTCCCAAAATATTTTAAATGTTTCTCAAAATGAAATATATTATGTTCAAAGAGGAAAAAAGTTTTTGTTTTATACCAAGACATTTATAAAGAATATATTTTAGAGCAGTAAACACAATACTGTGAAACCATGATTTTTTTTATCCAAGGTTATCAAACCGTCAGAATCTTACACCGGCCCATGCCTAGTTACGAGTATCAATTAATTGTAATCGATACTCGTAACTATCGAGTATCGAGTTTGACTCACCTATCTATCTGCATACGAACAATTTTGTTGGTGTGGTCAGTTTGCTTGGTAGCTCACTTTACACAGGTATTGTGTTGTCCTTGCAGCGTGCTCGGGTTTGAGTCCAAAAGAGATAAAAGCTTTTTAAAATCAAGGCAAAACATTGTTGTCACAGTGAAGTTTTCTCTTATGATAGCGTTTAAAACACTGTTGTACACTCTCAGAAATAAAGGTACAAGACCTGTCACCGGGGCAGTAACTTTTTAAAGTTACATATTAGTACCCAAAGAGTCCACAGTGGTACCTCAAAGGTGCATATTGGTGCCTATTAGTGCCCAAATATACCAAAAAAGTACCTTTGAGGTACCATTATGGACCTTACAGGTACAAATATGTATCTTTTGAAAAGGTACTGCCCCAGAGACAGCTCCTGTACCTTTATTTCTGAGAGTGTACAACAGCGTTTCAAACGCAATCATAAGAGAAAACTTCACTGCGACAACAATGTTTTGCCTTGATTTTAAAAAGCTTTTATCTCTTTTGGACTCAAACTCAAGCATGCTTCATGCCCAAGTATGGGTTTAGGGGTTTTTGTCAGTGGTTTAATGGTTTAGGTCAGAGGTGTCAAGTTCAGTTTCTGGAGGGCTGCAGCCCTGCACAATTTAGTTCCAATTCTGCGTCAATACACTAACCTGGAGGTTTCAAACAAGCCTGATTCAATTAGTTTAATCGTGTTTAACTAGGGTTAAAACTAAACCGTGCAGAGCTGTGGCCCTCCAGGAACTGTATGTAAAACATACAACAAATCTTACCCTAAGTAATGTATTTCAGATTTGCAAAAATGTAGACAGCACCCTCTAGTGGATGTGTCATCTGAAACCTGCAACAAAATGTAGCTGGAGCATTGTATTTTATATTTCACTAAAAAGCAGGCTGTATTTCCAATGAGATTGAACTGAGTCCTTCCCTGCATACATCAACCATACAGTCAGCTGTTTTCATGCTGGACAATGAGCTCCGTCACATAGCAAAAGATGTAAAGGAGTTCCTCGAAGCTGAAAACTCATTTAATCATTGGTGACAAAGTTATGGGCTAGGAAATCCACTACAGTTAGTGAGCTGTGCAAAAAATGCTGGGTTGTCATAACCAATGTTGGGTCTTATATGAACAAATCCTATGTTGGGTTAATTTTTTCAATTAAATTTAAATGACAAATTTTAACCCAGTGCTTGGGTTTGTCCATATTTGAAACAAACATTGGGTTACAACAAGCCAGCCCTTTTAGACTGTGAAAGAGACTGAAGAAAGAGCTCATCAAGATCACAGCAGAGCAGTGGAAACTAGTGATGTGCTGAGGGAGACTAATGTCTGTGAAAGACTAGTTATGATTGAAGGATGCAAGGACTTGCTTCTCATTTCTGAATGCTCTAACTTTTGTAACATTTAATTTAATTTTATTTTTATTTTATTTTTTTGTTTGTTTTACTCTTTTTGTCTTTAATCTTTATTTTTTGTTTAGGTGACTTGGTTATTTTGTAAAGCACCGAGCACAGTACAGTCACAATAAAAATTCCAAATAACGTTCTCATTTTAAATGAAATTTATTTTGGAAAAACCTCCTTCACTCTCCCTCCATCTTATTCCATGCTTTTATTAGGGGTTGCCACAGTGGAATGAACCACCAGTTACTCTGCCAATGGTTTCACAGAGAGGATGCCCTTCTAGCCACAACCCCGCACTGAGTGCTGGGAAACATCCAGCACAACCCTCAGTGCTGGGAAACATTCAAACACTCTCCCGTTCACACAATATGGCCAATTTAGTTAATCAAATTCACCTATTCCGCATGTCTTTGGACTGGAGGAAAACAACGTGAGCACAGGGAGAACATGCACACTCCACCTGGTCCAGCTGGGACTTGAAACAACAACCTTCTTGCTGTGTGTTTAATCAAGAGTACATCAATAAATGATTCTCAAATTTGTATCAATTTTTTTTTTGCATCTAAAATTTGTATCTAATCTACATAATAAATAGCTTTGTGCACTGCATTAACTGGTGTCATGGCAATTTTAAAACTCCATCAATGAATAAGAGACAAACATGTCCAGTATTTAAAGGTGCAGTAGGTGATTGTCCTCAGAAACATGTTTTTGTTGTGCTGGTTGAAAGTCTCTTCACATTTCAATATTAATCATTAAAGTAAATGATCTAAATGTATTTATATGCATTTTTATATTCTGAGTCCTATATTCTGAGGCATAAATCAAAAAAAAAGTTAAATCAATTAAAATTTGTCAGGCCGACTATTCCCATAATTCTGATAAGTAGCCCAAACTGTCTGTCTGCAAATGTAGATTTGTACATCTGCGCACAAGAGAGAGAGAGAGAGGGAGAGAGAGAGAGAGAGAGAGAGAGAGAGAGAGAGAGAGAGAGAGAGACAAATGGTCAATCAAAACTTTAAAATCCTGAATCAGTATTGGAGCTACTTTTGCACGCTGGAGGAAGGATGAAACCATGGCTGAAGTATTTCCTTTAGACGAGTAATGTTATGTTTTAAAACTCTTTTAATCACACAAAGCTTATGTAGATGTTGCTTTATGAATGGGTTATATGCACAGAAGTGTTGTTCAGCCATTGAAATCTTCTGGCGAAATATTGATGTGACTATTATCAGTTTCAAAGGGACCTTTTACAGCATTGATAATTTAGATTTTTATTTAGTTTAACGACAAAACATCCATAAATAGCGCTATTCCGCCGAGCCTGCTTTACTGAGCTGAAGTTGGTTTTATAGTCAAATTGGTTCATTTTTGAACAATGACACCCTGTGCGCGCTCCCTATATTATTTACCATGCTGCTCTGAACACTCAGTCTGAAATAGCGTGTAATTATGGCTTAGTAATAAGTGTAATTCCTGCACCCCACCGGCCAACCACTAAGCATACAGTAGTCGCTTTAGGACAAAGCGTGTGAGAGAGACCAGCGATCCTAGCATGCATGAAATATTGCACATTATGACAAGTTTTGCTCGCTATACAACTGAAGACATGCTAGATATAATACAGCTTTTCCTTCAGAATAGCAGTATCATAAAGAACAGTAAAGTTTTCTAACTGGCGAATGACATGATCTAGTGCAGTGTTTCTCAACTGGTGTGTCGCGACCCAAAAGTGGGTCGCGGAGTGTGTGGTCAAAAAATGACAAAAGTTTCATTTCTCACTTTTTTGGCGTATACCGAACTTTTATTTTGAAATGCGCGCACGACAACCGATCCCTTTGGAATCGACGTGGAAAGCGTCATGTTGCCGAGCAACATAGAGAGTCAGCTCGTGGGGAGCTGTCATGTGATAAGACGCTGAAAAAGAAATTCAGTGAAGTGCGATCAAACCCATCCCATTCAGAACTACATATTTGTATGAAAGTGGCTTCTCTTCCTTGGTGCAGCTTGACTCCAAGCAAAGGAACAGGTTGTACATAGAGCACGATCTTCGGGTAGCACTGTCTACCATCACTCCTGACTTTGAAACTCTTATCACATCAGTAAAGCACATCCTCAGTTATCCACATCCCCCAAATTACTGTTAAGTGAAACAGATGTTTATAATTGCTGTCATATTAGATGTAAAAATGGTTATGGATGTTTTAATGATTTTACAATTTGCTGGTTTGTTCTGTTCAACAGGATCAGTGTTAATGTTTTATTAACAGTTCAGTTTTGTTTATGGTAACAACCTTTCCTTACCCTAACCACTGTTTACAGTGTTTGTCATTTTTACATTGTAATATTTCTATAATTTGATACATTTTGTTAAATGTCAGCAATAAAATATTGTTTATTTGTAAGTCTTGCTGATTTTCTCATGATTTTTCTGTCACTACTTGTGTATGTTAACAAATAAATACAAATTAATTATAATTCCTAAAATTATATTACAGTTCCTAAAAATTTGGGTTGCAGCTTGATGACCATGTAAAAATGTGGGTCCCGTGGCCAAACCAGTTGACAACCACTGATCTAGTGGGTCTCCGTCATCTTTAATGTGTGCATTCGTAATTTCAGGAGGCGTGGCTTTGGACAGCAGGGGTGGGACTATGTTTTCAAAGATATTCCGCTAACTGGTTAGCATTTTGGCAGATCACCTACTGCACCTTCAAAGATTATTTTAATCTCTTGCAATAGGGTCAGACAGTCATATAGAAACACATGTTGTGCAGAGTGTGACAAAGAAGGGAGGGCTTTCTCCCGCTTATATCAGTTCTTCAAGGTTACATTAGGGACCTGCTGTACTTTTCCACAAAAGACACAGAAATTAACAAAAAAATGCTATATATTTCATGCTAAGGCCTCAAAACCACATCTTTAGATAGAAACACAGCATGAACATCCAAGTTTGTTAAAAATGAATCTATGCTCCACACTGGGAATTGTCAAATCATTTACATATGGAGGTCCTTTGATTACTTTTACTGGCTTCATTTTGCTTTGGTTAAAAGCTTCTGCCAAATGACTGAATGCAAAAATTAAAAGCGAGCCTCAAGAATGATATATAATATGTATATAATACATACATAATATATATATATATATATATATATATATATATATATATTATAAAAGAAAACATGTCATGACCCCAATGAGAGTGCAGAATTGTTCACATATGCATTCTGCATGTATACAGAAGTTTCAAACCTGAACCAGCAAATGTACAAGAGCTAAAGTTCTCGCCCACACACACACACACACATCCCCCTCCTCGCGCTGAAGCCTGTTCAATCTGCAACCTTGTAACTGCGCTTGCTTTTCTTTTTCCTTAGTTGCTCAGGCTATTTTTAACCCCAGCAACAGTGCTCAATTATTTCAGTTCTCTATAAGGTTATAAATACATACATCTCAAGGACAGACGGACTCGCATGTGTTTGATGGACTTTGACGACTTGTGCATGTGTTCAGATTAATAGGCCACCTTTGTGTTTTTCTTCTAGATATCTGGTATCCATCCACCCAATCGCTTCCCATGTCATAGAGTAAATAAGCATGAATCACACATCCTGTTTGTAATACCTTACATCCTTTACGTGCATCTTTTTCATGTCCAACCATTGCAATTATTGCAATTACGGATCAAATAGCTAAATCTCGGAGTCTTTGAACCGTAATAGCTGTAATTGGACGGGCGCAGCTTTTGACGTCGCTCAGAACATATGCTATCAATATTAATGAAAAGTTTTGCTGGATGATGCGCATCGGCCCTCGGGAGAGAGATGGAGATGCCACCGTAACCTCTGAGCTCCCACTGGACACTTTTGTTTATTACGTGGGTGGCACGGCCATCTGCTCAAATCACAAAGATGGGGGCTGGGATTTCTTGGAGAAAATGTGTAATGCTCATAATCTGTTCACATGTCTTTTTAATATGCATTGAACTCTGGTCATTTTTCAAAGAATCGGATGAACAGTTGGATAATTGTCTTACTTTCAATTTTCCAGGAAATGTGTTGATTCAGATCAGATGGCTATACTGTTGTTATTGACTTCTGTTGGCTTCTCATGGCCCACAAAAAAAATCTATGTTTTGTTATTCTTATTGCTACCATTGTGATGGAAATGTCATTGCAGCAATGAATCTCTTGATGCGTCTCTCTCACAGATATCCTTGACTTTGTCTCATTTTCTTGACTAATTCTTCTTTTTTGGTTTGGGGGTTTATACTATAAGCTGATACTTGACCATCTCTGTATCTGTGCACCCATGGCAACCGAGCTGCAGTATCTTAGTAACAAAATTTGCGCATTACAAGAGATGCGACTGATGGTTCTTCTGAAGCACATCAATTTGAGTCCAACAGAAAGATATCATAGTCTTCAACCCATCCCAGTGATGTCCCATTGATCTGAAATATAAAATCTATAAAGCCTGCTCGAATACATGCATTTCTAAAGTTTCTAAAGGTTCACCATGACCAAAACTTTGCTTAAAAATCTACTGTAAACAGTCTCTGATTAATAATTTAGATTTGTTTTGTGTCAAATGTATAAATATGTCCACTTTTGGGAAATAAAGCAAATTTAAGAACAACAGTGATATTTAAAGTTTTTGTTTAGAAATGGATTGTTCGATTAAAAAAAAAACTGACCCTTAAACTAATTATTAAATTAAAATCTTACAAAGACTTTTTATTGTAAAATTTAGCTGATGTTTATACCCTTAGTAAAAAAACACAAGTCTAATATGAGCTTCAGATGTGAAAAAATATCATGCAAAAACGCTATTTTGGAACATTTTATGGGGCATTTTACCACTTTTTCAAGATAGGTCTTTTGTGTCTCCAGAATGTGTCTGTAAAGTTTCAACTCAAAACACCATTCAGATTATTATACCTTTCAGAATATTGGAAATTTGAGCTGTTATGACATTGTAGCTGTTTTTGTTGCCTGTGCCTTTAATGCAAATGAGCTATTTCTCCCCACCCACTGATCCCACGTGCGTGTCAGTGGCAGAGGCATTGAGATCGCTCACTATTGCTGTGATGCATGAAGCCTCCGCATAGATAAAAAGCACAATGACAGACAAGAATAAAGCAGATCTCTCTTACTACAGTAAGAACGTTCCGAATGGTTATCTGATCTATTTGATGCGGAGTTAAATCAAGCCTTTCTGCAACGATGAGTCACACACGATTTCATTGTAAAGTTTGCACAGCTTTGTGTGAACGTGATGAATTGCGTATTGATTTTACTGTATTACAAACATGCACTGATTTAAAATTGTTTTAAACTTGTAAAACTCATTTGCTCTGCGCACATCCTCTCTTACTGATATGATTATACACATTACTACACTCTAAAAAAAAAGGTTCTTCAGTGGTTCTTCAGAAGTTCTTTGCGATATTTGAGGTGCTATATAGCACTTTTACTGTGTAAAGAACCTTTAAAGCACCATGAAGGTTCTTCAGTGGTTCTTCAGTGGTTCTTTAAGGTTGTCAGGGTGCTATATAGCACTTTTACTGTGTAAAGAACATTTAAAGCACCATAAAGGTTTTTCAGTGGTTCTTTGGGGGGTTTAAAGTGCTATATAGCACCAATACTACTGGTAAGCACTCGTTCTTATAGCTAATTCTCATAACTCTTATGCCGGTTTTATTTGCGGAAAGGGTAAAGTAACATTAGGAGCACCTTAAAATATAGGTGCTATATAGCACCATTTGACAAAAGTACTATATAGCACCTATTTTTTTAAGGTGCTGTATAGCACCAAAAAAGGTTCCCCCCTCGTTACGACCAAAGAACCAGTTTTGGTGCTATTTAGCACCTTTTTTTTTTTAGAGTGTATGGTGATATGTTGATACACTGCTGTCAATCAATTAGGTGGGTCGGAAAACCACACTCCTACGTCACAATGTTTCAATGTCCGTCTCAAAATTTGAGGGATTTGGATCCTATTTTTAACATCAGAAATTAAAAAAAAAGACTTACTGTGTTTCTATCACTCCGATATGACTGTGAACACACTATACATACACACAGTTCTCTCCAAACAGCTCACAAAAGATCATTTTCATCACAGGTGTGTACTGTTTCACATTTGTTTCATGTGTTTTGTGTTTCATTTGCGTTCCACGTGTGTTTCGTGAGTGTCTTTTATGTTTGGTGTGTGTGCTTCACTTGTTTCACATTTAATTCAGACGTGGTGTGATTTTAAGGCATGGTGTGAAGGCCATGTGATTCTGAAAGTCTGCATTTTGTGTAAGTAGCCTGCTACACTGTTTCGCACTGATTTTTAAAGTTTGAGTTTTTTTTTTTTTTTGTCCATACACCCTCACTAACTACTTTATTAGATACATCTGTTCAACTAATTGTTACACAGCAGTAACTCAATGAACCTGTCATTTAGATCTGGTCAAGATCTGACCATTAGAATAGGGAAGAAAGGTGATTTAAGTGACTTTGAATCTGATGTGGCTGTTGGTGCCAGACATATTAAATAATTTAAAATGTAATTCTTCATCTCGAGGTTGTAGACCTGATTTGTGTGGGATGGAAAAAAATAAGGGGAAAGGCAACATTTGAAATTACACAACAATGAGTGTACATCTATTGTTTCAGTCATTCATAGCTATCAGGGAATAATATGTTTTAATGGGCTGATTGTGACGTGTGTTTGAGGGGGTGGACAGGAAAATTACTCTCCTTATAACCCAGTGTAACATTAGCATTCTAAGCCACAAAAATAGCACCAAAGGCCATATTTTTCTCTCTGCATAGGAAAATAACTACCCTGGTTTATATTTAGAGACAAAATGTATCTATTTATAAACATATAAATGCGTTTCATTTTGGTTTTAAATTTAAATGTTAATATACCATTAACGTTATTTCCACCTAAGGCGATCCTAGCAACAAAACAGGGAATACATTAATATCATCCGGCTCATATTATGTAAAGTCTAAAGTATGGTATTTGGTAAGGTGAATGCAAATATGTTCAAAACTATGCTATATGCCAGGGGTGCCCAAACCTTTTCTTATGAAGGGCCAAAAACTAAACATGATTGAGGATAGTGGGCCGAAGGTAAATATAGATGCCATGGTAAACAATATTTAAAAATGACTAAAAAATATTGCTTTATATTAACTAATACAATATTTATTTACATTTTTATAATGGATTCACTACAGTGAAACAAAATCTCATTTCTAACAGAATTACACAAGTTTTTTTTCCCTTGATTTGCTTCTGCATAGTCCTGTATCCGTCGAGTGACAGTATTCACATTTTAAATCAGATTCATTTACAAGATTTTATTGAAACATTTAATTTCAGTTTGCTTTTTTGTAGCTCAGCAATAAAACAAACATATAAGGTTAGGTCAAAATATAAATGACAATCTCTGTGTTAAAGGCATTCACTCCAAGTTTGGCCAGCGGGCTCTACTTTGGTCATCTCTGCTATATTGACTTAAAACTATATATTTGCTGCTTGTTCAAACACAACACAAAATCTTGTTGTTGTTTTTTATGAGGGGACAACTTAATTGTTTTATGTTCAATAAACTTACATTTGTAAAAAACAATTAAGTTAACTTAATTAAGTTTATCGATTTGTGTTAGGACAACATGAAGGAATTGTGTGGACACTGTAATAAATGCTGGGTTCCACACAATTCCTTCATGTTGTCCCAACACAAATCAATTAAGTAAACTTACGTAACAAATTTAAGTGGATTGAACATACAATTAAGGTGTCAAAAACAATTGTGTTGTTTGATCTCATTTTAAATAACTAGTTTGAACAAGCAGCAGAAATCATTTTTTGAGTATAAATGAATTGTGATTATTCAGTGGCGTTTAAAGGTGCTTTTACATATGGGTCATTTGAAGAGTTTGTTTTGCAACCTGGGGTGTTTTCTTTCAGGCTTATGTGAACTTGGCAATTTTGCTCAGTTACAGATTACATGTGACCCTAATGTAATTAGTAGTGTATTTATTTTTATTACTTTATTAATATAACTGAATGCATTCAGATTACTTTTCCTACAAATGCCATCTGTTAATCATTTTCAGACATCAATGTTACACAAATCTTTTTTCCATTTTATGAAAGTCATGATAACACTATCGTTGAGTTTTCCTTTTATTATTTGAACAAATAAAAATATTTTTTGCACTCTCCCATTTACTGTGCTCTAACTAAGATGACTTCCTCTGCAAACCCAGAAATGTGAAAAGGGTCCATTAAGAACATTTCAATTAAAGCACATCTTTTTATTTTGAGATCATTCTAATGCAGATAAATGAATGAATGAATAAATAAATAAACAATTTTATTTACAGCATTTGAGTCAGCTTTCATTTGGTCCCTTTTGCCTTGCCAGTTGACAAAAACAGGGTTGGTTGCACAAAAGAGTTATTTACAGCTTTTGGAATCTAGTTGGCATTTAAGACAGCTTTATTTTCATCAAATACAGTGGATTAGATGTAAATGTGGTTCATTAAATGCACAATTTTGACGTTTTTGGCATTCCATACACACATACACAATGTGTACAATATATATAACTCCCACATCCAGCTTGAGTTGGTCAACGAGGTGTCAACACTGAAAAAGTTGGAAAAGGAAACTAGAGAGAGAACAAGAACTACAACAATGACAAACTACTGAAGAAGGCAAAAAAAGATGACAAGAACTATAACAAACTACTGAAGAAGGCAAAAAATAATAGATGACAAGAACTATAACAAACTACTGAAGAAGGCAAAAAAAATAACAGACGACAAGAACTATAACAAACTACTGAAGAAGGCAAAAAATAATAGATGACAAGAACTATAACAAACTACTGAAGAAGGCAAAAAAATAACAGACGACAAGAACTATAACAAACTACTGAAGAAGGCAAAAAATAACAGACAACGAGAACTATAACAAACTACTGAAGAAGGCAAAAAAATAACAGACAACGAGAACTATAACAATAACAAACTACCTAAGAAAGCAAAAAATAGACTATTAAGGCAATAAATGATGAAAGCTGATCAACTTTAAACAAACCGTAAGAGCTCAAAGGATTTTCTATATCTAGTGCACATACGCCAAATGCACACCATAAAATACAATTTAAACTAAAAGCCTGTTAAGTATACTTTAAGGATGTGTATGCAATGTAACAAGATATTACAGCATCAGCTTCTCATCTGACTGTCAGTGTGTTCAGCGACTACTATCACACCTACATCCATCTGCTGCACTGCCCACCAGCCCTCTGTGCCAACACTGACCATCACTGAGCTCATCGTTTCACTTCACACTTCTCAGCTCATAATACACTACATGCCGTTATTATTAACATGCAGATCCTTTCACACACCGATCAGACGCTGAGTCAAACTGAACTTCCTACTCGCATCACCATTGTTACAAAACAAGTGCGAAATGACCAGTCCATTGATGAGATTGTCATAATCAATCACCTGCTAAAACACTACCGTTTTTAGTTCGCTCTAATTAACATTTAAAGGTGTCCGTTTTTTATATTTGTCATGTATTAAGGCGAGAGACTGCAGGCAAAAACATTGACCCTATGGTTGTTATTTAACACTTAGTAAGTGTAAGTTGTTACTAGTAATGAACAAGCTTGCAGGTAATGCATTACAAGTTATGTGAGTTACATAATAATATTACTTTTCTAAGTAACAAGTTCATTTATTCATTCATTCGTTTTCTTTAAAGCTTAGTCCCTTTGTTGATCTGGGGCATGTGTTTTACGCAGCGGATGCCCCTCCAGCTGCAACCCATCTCTGGGAAACATCCATACACGCTCATTCACACTCATACACTACAGACAATTTAGCTCACAAAATTCACCTATAGCATATGTCTTTCGACTTGTGTAAGAAACCGGAGCACCCGGAGGAAACCCACGCGACCATGGGGAGAACATACAACTGACCCAGCCGTGGCTCGAACCAGCGATCTTCTTGCTGTGAGGCGATCGTGCTACTGTAAGGATGGCTATATCTCTCCATGATAATAAACCCTGAGAATTGTTATGGAATTCCACGAGACAAGACCATGGCAATGGTCAGGCACTAAAACAATAAACTGGCTAATCTGAGAAGAAGATCAGGAGGCCAAAACTAAGATCAAAGCAGATCATTTACATTCCACATAAAATGCTTAAGGTTTTAATATGGTGTATCTTGTAGCTTTATATTCATGTTTGGTATCATTTTAAATGTCTCTGTGTGATTGGTAAAGTGGTCTTAAGGCCACTGTAATATTTCACTGGTATTTGTTGAATTTGGTTTTGACTTTGATGAAATCTCTGCCAGATGCTCCCCCCTCCAGAGATGGTTAACACATCAAATACACTAGGCAAGAGTCACTGTGATGCCCTGTTGGGTATATAAGGTGAAGATGTGGTATGAGCCAGTGGGATTCTGTAGCCAGGAGACCCCGTTGCAATGTATAAGTCTCTAAGCTCTGCATCAGAGCTTATATGCTGCAATGTCTTTCTACATGGTCTGGTATTAATCTTTAACTCTTAATCTATCTTGGAGTAATTGATGTTGTACAATCTGAATTGGCTTATCTTGTGTAATTATGTGAATTGGAATGGAAAATCTTTGCCTGACAAATAAATGTACAATTCTTGTTTAACTCTATTATCTCCTGACAATCACTGACTAGTATGATATAATCTAGTGGCTAAATCAAACTTAATGTATGAGCATTTAAATTATAATAAATTGGAGTCAGATTAAATTCGGAGTTGGAAACGAATTAAAATACCTTTTCATAAGTAAAAATATTTCTTTTCACATGTGCTAAAAGGCTTACATGCATTTACCTTCACCCATACTGTTAGCTCCGTCATTGGACCAACAGATGGAACCTTACACTACCCACTACGCCACCTTGGTGCCCCCAACGAGTAAAGTAACACACTTTAATATTTGAGTTACTTTTTTAAAAATGTAATGCAAGTTACTCTTTGGTTTATTTAATTAGCTTTTTAAAAATAAACTGCCTGATCAAAGTCAAGTTGAACCCCGCACACAATAAGAGAATGCAGGAACAGGCAGAAAGGAAGATGGCAGAGCCTTACATTTCTGCGATGGAAATATTCTCGTTATTTTGAACACACGGAAGACAAGGAGAAGAGGATTATCTGAATATACAGTGATTTTACTTCACTAATAAGACAAAAAGAGTACAAAAGTAGCAAACGCATTGCTTTAAACTTTCATTAATTTGTACATACGGCATGTATAGCTTGAGGACCAGGAAGTTCTGCGAAGATAACATTCTCCTATATTCATTGTCAGATATATTTTTCTTGAAGGTAAATGAAGGTTATACAGTGTGCTGTAATTTAGAGAGTTCCTCTATTTTATAAAAATAAGAACAAAACTGCAATTTCTGAAAGACATCAAGCCTCAGCCAGGTCAGCAAAAAAATTATGCAAAATAACTCAAAAGTAACGTAACACATTACATTTCATAAAAAGTAACAAACGCGTCTGCGCCAGTAGCCTAGTGGTTAGTGCAGAGTTCGATTCCCGGTTTGCGGATCCTTCCCCTATCTCTGCTCCTCACACTTTCCTGTCTGTCAATTTCCACTGTCATATCAATAAAGGTGGAAGAAAAACAAGTAACAAACGCAACTAGTTGCTTTTTTGGGAGTAACTCAATATTGCACTACTTTCAAAAGTAACTTTCCCCAACACTGCTAATGAACCAATGAATGAAATAATAGTTTATTTAGAAACTTACACTAATAGAGCTCCGCTGTGGATGCCATCTTGTGAGGCGGAAAATCATTCAGTGAGCATTGGTAGTTTTCTGTCGTCATTGGGTTGTATACTCGTTATTGCCGTGCATTGTAGGATTGATTGACTGCACTTCAGGATATCCACTATAGTGTCCAGAGGGGTGTGGATGCAGACCTGGTGCAGTGCAATCTGAGCTGCACCCAATGCTCACCTAACCCCACCCCTAACAGTGACGTCACTCGCTCCATTTGAGTGCATTGTGTCTGACATTACATCGCTGAGTGATGCAATCTGAGCTTGCATCATAAAGGCTGCATCCAGATACTATTGATAGTTTCAGACAACACAATGAATGGCTGCTACCTCAAATAGATCATCATTTAAGAGTATAAGAGGCGATTTTGGACACTTTTCTTTGATGCGCACATGTCAATTTAGAGATTGTCATAAATAGTTTTTTCACTCAAATGTAAATAAAACACACAAAATACACTTTTAAATGTTTCTTTTGTCACACTATACAAGCTTGAGTCGTTAGATTTCAAGTGTAGTACATTCATTCATTCATTTTCTTATCGGCTTAGTCCCTTAATTAATCTGGGGTCGCCACAGCGGAATCAACCGCCAACTTATCCAGCATATTTTTACGCAGCGGATGCCCTTCCAGCCGCAATCCATCTCTGGGAAACATCCACACACACACACATTCACACTCATACTCTATACGGACAATTTAGCCAACCCAATTCACCTATACCACATGTCTTTGGACTTGTGGGGGAAACCGGAGCACCCGGAGGAAACCCACACAACCACGGGGAGAACATGCAAACTCCACACAGAAATGCCAACTGACCCAGCCGGGGCTCGAACCAGCGACCTTCTTGCTGTGAGGCGAACGTGCTAACCACTACGCCACCCAGTGTAGTACATAACGTTTTATAATTATTTTTTTCATGCACAAAACATTTCTATTCATATCTGTTTTTATTTAACAAAAATGTATACAAATATATATTTCTGTGCTAGAAATGTATGTAAATTAGATATTTACATTTCTAATTAAATATCTAATTTGCATATTCAAACATAACATTTTAAATATCCAATATTTAACATGTAAATTTGAGAAAACTCGCAGTGCACAGTACACTTTGCAACGCTTAATGTAATCAGTCAGCAGGGGAAAAACAGTAAAAGTAAGCTTTTTTACTTTCTTCACCTGCAGTCTCACTCTCTTATTGAAATGTTTGACATGAAACAGTAAATGTACAGCAAATCTGATCCAAATTCACTGAACAAAAAATTCTTACAATAAAATATAGGATTTTCACTATTAAAAGGTTGATTACAGTAGCCTTGAAAAAGCCTGTAAATGTGATGTTATTTTGAGCTACACGTTTGTGAACTTTGGCTTTTATCCGTGACTGTAATAACTGTTATTACAGCTCATTGTACAAAAGGTAAAATCAGCGTATGTGTGTGTGTGTGTGTGTGTGTGTGTGTTAGTGCTACACTGTCACCATGTGGAGGCACCTGAGAAATACATTTCATATACTAACCTGTACACTTGCAGGAAAATATTTGCATGCACACAAAAGGGAATCTTTTCATTCAACTGGGACTGACTGACTTACTGATGAAAAAAGGAAAAACAAAAAAGGGAAGAAAATCACAAAAGAAAGATATAAAGAGAGTTTTTTTGTTTTCTTGTATTTAATCAAACATTTTTACTTTAACACATGTAAGTAAAAAAAACTATATACTAAAACAACATTAAAAAATATTTCAAAAGACAAATCAATACAAAAATCTGACATAAAAAAACCCTTAAAGAAAATGCAACAGTTTACCTAAGAATTGTCTCAGATTATTTACATAATTCATCTCATTCTCTCATATTCTCCTCATTTAAGTTCTTGATTTTGAAGCTCTTGAGTTTGTTAGTGTTTTCGAAAATTACACAGCAGACACATTTTCAAAAGCTATATTACATGCAGATTAGATGACTATAAATATGCACTGAAGTAATCATAAGAAACAATACCTCTGTGAAAAAAATAGCTGCAGCAGCTATGAGTGTGTTTGTGTTTCTTGTGTACTGTGTGTGTAAAAATGAGTCTACGATGACAAAGTGAGAAGACTAGATGAATGTTCAGATGCGTTCACACTTCCCAGAATAAAGCACAGTCACAGACCAAAATCACATTATTAGCTTGTGAATTCGAGGAAAGTGTTGCTAATTTTCGACTCATGAAAGCAGAAATAGACTGACTAGAGAAACCTTGTGTTGCTCCGTCTGTTTCTCCGTGTGTTCAGAAGGCATGAGGGCCGATATAAACGGCAAGGCGCAGGACTGAGCTGGTCTGGTAGTTCATCAGAGGATTGACCGATTGCATCTCCAGGTCCAGGACGTACTCCTTCGGCCCGGTCACAGCACGCGCCAAAACCAGCATCGCACTGATGTTGTTGATTTGCTGAAAACACAACATGAAAAAACATCAATGAAAGGAAAAGCTTAAAGCAAAGTTTTGTGCAAAGCAAGTGATTTAAAAAAAATGAAACATTAAAGATTTTGCAATATTTTAGGACACAAATAAGTTTAAAAACAACAATAGTAATTTAATTTTAAAAAGCCAAACATTTTAGAAGGAAAGAGCTTAAAAAAAGTAAAAAATATGAATTATTTACACTTTCACAAAAGTTTTCTATTATAAATAAATGTTTTTCTTATAAGCCTTCTACACATCATTCTATAAGCATGCACTAAAAATGAGAGACTTTCAGTCAGTCTCAGCTTGCATCAATGATATTTTACTGTAATTTATGTAGTACTTCAGTTTTATTTTGACTACTGTTTTTGTTTTGTTAATAAATACTTTACATTTTATTCTTTTGTTATTTTGATTTTTATATATTTTTACTATTAAAGCTTAAATAATTTGTATATTTATAAATCGTGTTGCATGTTGTAAACTTATGAATTGGATTTGTGTATTTATGAATCGTGTTTTAAACTTATGAATTGGATTTGTGTATTTTTGAATCGTGTTTTAAACTTACAAATTGGATTTGTGTATTTATGTATACATTTGTATATTATTTATAGTACCTACGAATTGTATACAGTATGTGTATTTAAGAATCACGTTTAGAACCTTTGATTAGGATTTGTGTATTTATGAACTGTGTTTTAAACATACAAATTGGATTTGTGTATTTATGAATTGTGTTTTAAACATATGAATTGTATATGTGTATTTAAGTATCACATTTAGAACCTTTGAATTGGATTAGGGTATTTATGAATTGTGTTTAGAACCTACGAATTGGATTTGTGTATTTATGAATCGTGTTGCGCGTTGTAAACTTATGAATTGGATTTGTGTATTTATGAATTGTGTTTAGAACCTACGAATTGAATTTGTTTATTTATGAACTTTCAAATTGGATTTTGTAAATGTGAATCTTGTTATGGATGTAAAATTTTTATTTTGTAAATGTATTATTTTTGAGACTGATCTGGCTCCATAAATGGTGAGCAAGAGAGATTTTCATGAATTTGATTTTCATTATTTTCATCTTTCATGAACAGTTAACAATAAAACAATAAAACAACAATAAAATAATAATAATAATAATAATAATAATAATAATAATAATAATAATATCACGGATTATATAGCATAAGTTGGTGCTTGTTGATGTGTCTCTGACTGACCCGTATGTAGAACTCCTCATTTTGGTCTCCGGATCGAATGCGAAAGGAGTTGTAGGCTCCAGGATATACGCTGGTGGCCTGAATCTGAAAGATGTCGGAGGGAACGGAGCGTTCAGACGTGATGCTCATGTATCGATGCACAATAGAGAAGGGCAGATCACGGCACTCTGGCTTCACCACCGGACAAATACAACGGCTACAGACAAAAACAAACACACAAACGAATGTTGAAACAGTGTTGATACCTGGAACACATTAATCAAAATTCCTTTTAATTCTTTGTTTGAGGGCAAAAAAAAAAAAGTTTGAATAGACGGAGTGATGATATACTGTTTTCAAACGTTCCGACACCACCACGCTGCAGTAGGTAGGGTTGTAAATGTGTCATGCTGTTCACACAAACCCATATACGCACAGAGAGAGAGAGAAACATTAAAACATCTGCCAAACAGCCTTCCGCACAGTCTTGTTTTCTATTTGTAGTGGACAGACATCTAATGGAACAGTGCTTAGAAATTTTAAAGATGTGTTGCGACGCAGTGGTGCTTCTCTTTCGTTATGTGACCCTCTCAGGGTCTTTAAAATCTCTCGGCTAGTGATCATACAAGTGTGGATATAAATGTACGAGATCTTCTTCTCTATTGTCTTGTTTATTCATGTTTATAACCGGGTGTTGTTGTGTTGGATGTTATTCTCCTGTCTGATCTCTATGGATATGAGAAATGAATCAGTAGAACATCAAAGAAGGCTGAGATTGACGACACACCCACTGATGGAACAATTATCATGGACCAATGGTTGCTCAAAGGTATTTAGGAGTCAAAAAATGCACTCCACCAAAGAGTTTGTTTTGATGAGCTGTTATGAAAAGTCAAAACTGACTTTTTTAGGCTGAATTTAGTTTGAAATGATGTCATTTCAGTTCATTTGATTTTGTTTAGAGTATACCAGGGACATTATTGTACTTTTTCAGAAATTTATTATTTAAAAACAGTTTTTCAACACATTGTTTTACTGAGCATAAATTTACATCTATATTATGTCCTCAAAGTTACGGAACAAAATGTTTCAATACAAGTTTTATAACCTGTGCGTTTCAATGAAAATAATGCACACCCTCCAGCCAATCAGAATCAAGAATTTCAACAGGCCATGGAATAAATATATATAAAATGTTAATTGTCTGGTTTGTTCAGCTATCGCTCAGAAGTAAAATCAAGATAACAACTGATAAGAAATCTTTTTGCCGCGAAACCGACAGCACTGTTACTGTTTGTATGATAATGAGGGTTTAGATTTTTAACAGGTACACTGTAACGCCCCATTCACACGGGGCGTCAGCGTCAACGCTTCCCATTCACTTTGAATGAGTGACGTCAGGAGTTGCCGAACTGCAATGTGGATCCGTCGGCGCCGCTTCAGTGGCGTTGCTTGCTGCAGAAGTTGGGACTTTCTCAACTTTTCAAGCGCCAACGGAAGCGTTAGCCAATCAGATCACTGTATGCAAATACACCAGCTCAGACAGTAGCCGATTGTTGACTAATTTCATTGGCTGACGCTGCTATGAGCCCCAACTTCAGACATGCCCTCTGTCAAGCGTTGACGCTGAAGCCTCGTGTGAATGGGGCGTAAGCAGTAGATTTATCATAACACACTGAATCTCATCTGACCAATCAAAGGAGGGGAGTCTCTCAGTAAGGAGGGGTTTAGAGATTCTTATGTGAACCATTTAAGACACTATAAAAAAAGAGCTGATGCTGCGGTATACTTTATATAATAAAAAAAATTATATGTTGCTGACCTTGGATGGACATAAACCTATTCATAGCCAGGAAGCAATAAAAGCATCTCACTTCTCTGAGACCTGGATGTAGGGCTCCTGGCACCGATTGGCACTCACACACTGATGTCCTCCATGGATGTTCACACAGACCTGTCCTTCACCACACTGATGAGTGCCCGTTTCACACTCATTCACATCTACACAGAAATAACAACAAATTGATTGTAAGATTCATTTAGAGTTATAAACACTGTTCGGGCACAGAAATATTAAAAGACTTTTACCCTGGCAGAGTCGAGATCCAAGTAGCTCGTAGCCTTCTGGACAAACACAGGAGAATTTTCCAGGCTCATTCACACACTGATACTGGCACAAGATACTGGAGTAGCTGCACTCGTCAATATCTGCCAGGACAGAAACAGAAAACTCATGGAATCATCAGTCTATCTTCATTTGGTAACTGTTTGGTTAAAGTCTTGTGCCCTAACCATTGCACGAGTAGCCGTCGGGTCCCAGGTCATAGCCTTGATCGCAGCGGCACAGGAACGTCCCGTAACTGTTGTAACACCTTTGCTGACAAGGTGCTCCCATTTCACACTCATTTACATCTGATGACAAACAACAGATATTAGATGATTATGCATTAAATATTTAATTGTTCGCATGTTTCTCTCATCTGGAGGGGAGAAAAAAGTTTCCTCATTTGAATACCGTTGATTTTTATTCGGTTTGAACTAAGTGATTCAGTGAAACTGTGCTATTAAAAGGTCAAATTTAGTATACTCCTCCTTGATAATGCAAACTCTATACAGACAAACAGATTCATGCAGAACTCAACATGGTAAACTGTCCGTTTTGCAGTTTTGCTATTAGCCATATGCTTATGGTTTAATGTGTTCATATTGTGGATGAATCTACTTGTCTTTAAATGTGTATTTTTAATAAGGAGTCTAAAAAACCCACATTTTTACATTTTATTTAAGTAGTTGATATGTGGATCTAGAGGGGCCACATTTTAGACCATATTTAGATTTCTTTAGAACATAAATTGCTTTTTTCTTTGTCCCTATATCCAGAAGCATCGAATTTACATACCACACACATGGCCAGACTATATCTTGAATATTTAGATGTAAATCTTTTTTTACAAAGGAATATCAAAAAGAAAAAATAAAGAGTTCAAATCAATTCATCTTTATTTGTCTAGCGCTTTTACAATGTAGATTGTGTCAAAGCAGCTTCACATGGATTATAGTAAATTGAAACAGTGTCAGTCCAGTTTTCAGTGTTGAAGTTCATTTTAGTTCAGTTCAGTGTGGTTTAATATTCACTGTTGAGAGTTCAAACACTTAAGAGTAATCCATAAATGCGCAGCCCTACAAGTCCCAAACCATGCAAGTCAGTGGCGACAGAGTTTGTGAGAATTAAAAGATTCTAAATAATTTACTTGTATTGAATTAATGGCCGTGTAAGCCATAAAAAAGTAACTGCAACACATTTATAAATGTATAAATGAATCTTGATTATGTAATCCAGATTAAAGATAACCCGCTACTAATTAACTCTAATAATGCACAATGAGCACTATTCTACTCATATTAATGTGTAATATGTAGTTGTTCTGGGAAAACTTTTTGGCAGGAAAAATTCATTCAGTAAGCATTCCGAGTAGATTATCTTTTTGGCTGAAATAAATAGGAAGGATTTTTTTATGGTTACAAAGGAAAACCTAAAAATACCCATTAAAACGGTTGCAGACCAGACAAGGTGTAACACATTTTTAAAAAAACACAATATTAATCCCATAATTATTAACAAACATAATATCTTTAACCACTTAGCTTTGTGATGAATTGAGAATAACTTTGTGCAATTCACATTTGGTATGAGATTGTGTACAGATATGAGTTGAAGATATCACACACACAGACACACTGCAGTATAACAAGAACATTCTTACGTTTTCAAAACATTCTAGATATAAACTCTATCATGTTTCAAAGTTCCATCATGGGGGAAAAAAAGAGAAGAGATTTATCATGACACCAACAAAATAAAAAAAACCCATCATATTATTAAATGTGATTAAACTCTGTTAAACGTGTCAAGTGAATGTAGTTGGAATTTGCATCTCTGGTTTGAGGACTCACCGACACAGGATCGGTTGTTTCCGGCCAGCTGGAAGCCTGGTTCACACTCACAAGAGAAAGATCCTGGCACGTTCACACAGCGATGCTGACAGTACCTATATCTGCATTCATCAATATCTAAAAGAAGAGAGGAGATACTTTCTTTACACTGTAGAACAACAGCCTAACTGGAGATCAATTAAGGAGATACACTGCAGGCAAAAACACTGATTGTTTTCATGAACCTCTGCACTTTGAGATTTTGGGTTTTGCAAAAAAACAAGTGTCTAATTCAACAAAAAAAAAAAAAAGCTCCCTGCAGTGAGTACACACAGTGCATCCAGAAAGTATTCATAGCGCTTCACTTTTTCCACATGTTTTTGTTACAGCCTTATTCCAAAATGGATTGAATTCATTTATTTCCTCAAAATGATATAATCCTGGATGCAAACCTGCTTCAGTGTGCTTTTGACCTCCGACAGGGGTGACGGTTCATTTTCCAGCAGGACAATGACCCAAAGCACACCGCCAAAATATCAATGGAGTGACTTCACAACAAATTGTTGAATGTCTTTGAGTGGCCCAGCCAGAGCCCAGACCTAAATCCTATCGAATATCTCTGGAGAGATCTAAAAATGGCTGTACACCGTTGCTTCCCATCCATCCTGATAGCTGTAATTGCTGCTAAAGGTGCATGAACAAAATATTAAGAAAAGGCTGGGAATACTTATGTACATGTGATTTTCCAAGCTTTTTTTAATTTTTAAAAAATTTACAACAATTTCAAAAAAATATTTTTTCACACTGTCATTATGGGGTATTGCGTGTAGAATTTTGAGGAAATAAATGAATATTTTGGAATAAGGCTGTGACATAAAAAAATGTGGAAAAAGTATTTATTATACAAAATAATACAAAATATTGGAGCATATTTTAATTAAATTATGCATTGTCTGCACATTCAAACCTACAATTTGAAAAAAAAACCCACAAATTGTCAAACTGCAAACTGCTATAAATTGTAAACACATTCACATTCTCAAAACATAAAGACAGCAGGTCATTTCTCTCACCCACACACTCTATGCCAATCTTGTTGTAACCGTCGGGACACTGACAGGTGAAGGTGCCCACTGTGTTGATACACTCCTGGCTGGGCTGGCAGTCATGCATGTTCAGCTCACACTCATCAATGTCTATTCAACACAAAAACACACATACCATTTTTGAATGAGTTAGGATACTGCACCAGTACATCTATGCTCTTTTTATAAGAAACCATTACATAGAAAACGATCCAAACTTATATGATTGTCATTTGAACTTTTCCCTCTGTTAAATCCACACTGATATTTACACAATATATTAATAAGGTGTTTAAAACCACTTAAATATGACTTCCCAAATCTGACCTTAAACTTAGGTTTCACCCAGAAATGAAAATTCTGTCATCATTTACTCATCCTCAAGCAGGTCCTTTTTTCTGAAAAAACAGAAAGCATTCTGTAGAATGTAGCAGCCTAATTCTGTAGCAGCCACTTGCATCCATAGTGAGAAATCTTTTTTCAGCATTCTTTAAAATATTTTCCTTTGTGCTTAACAGAAAAAAGACCTGCTTGAGGACAAGTAGACGATGACAGATTTTTCATTTTCGAGAGAACTCTCTCTTTAACTCCACTCACCCACGCAGGACTCTCCTTGGGCCCTGTAGCCGAGGGGACAAGGGTTGAAGGCCTCATTTTCCGGCACAGGCACATTGGGTTCTGATTGGCTGGCGGTCTCAGGTGCAGTGATCACGTAGGAGGAGCGAGGAAGACACAGGTAACCACCATAATGATTGAAGCACTTCATTTCTCCCCGACAGGCCTCCAGAATGGTCTCACACTCATTTATGTCTGAGTACAACACAGTACAAGAAGTAAGTGTTTTTTTTTATCGGCTTGCTTGGTTTGGGATTTGTGGAGCTGCACATCGATGGATCTGCTCTTCAGTGTTTGGACTTTCAGCAGTGAAATTTAAACAACACGGTTTCATTTTACTAGAACTTCTATGTAAAGCTGCTTTGACACAATCTCCATTGTAGCCAAAACGCTATAGAAATAAAGATAAATTGAATTGAATATCGTCTTTTATTTAAACAAAACGGAAGTTTAATTAAAAAAAACCTGAAATCATAGTAAATAGTTTCTGTTTTGAGATCCAATAAACATTAATACAATATATATATATATATATACACAACAAACAAATAAAAAAAGTTATACAAGTTAGTTTAGTGATTATACAGTATGGGTGAACTATCAATGTAAGAAGAATTGAAGAGAATCAGTAAAAAGGGAAAAAATAAATAGTGTTTTTGTGTGTGTTAAGTTTACTAAAAGAAATTGTAACAAATGTGATGTTAAAAGAAAGACTTTAAGCATGACTAAATACAAACATGAAACTATTTGGTTTGCATTTATAGAAAGAAAATGGTTTATTGCTAAAAATGCTGTAAAATGCAAAGATTTTAGTATTTTGAGAGCATAGGGAGACTGACTGATCATATATGTTGTAATGATAGATGGTAAAAAAAAATCGAAAATAAATTATAAAAAAATAGGAATATGATCAAAATAGGAAAATATATTAATATCGGAAAATATTCTATGGTCATTTTTGGATGAAATGCTAATGGTTTCAATCAGACTCAATGAGAGTTTTGTACTTGCTACTTGCAAATGATGTCTAGAACGAGGAAGTCCAAACTCTGTCCTTGAAGGCCAGTGTCCTGCAGACTTTAGTTCCAGCCCCAATTAGACACACCTGAACCAACTAATTAAGCGCTTTCTAAGTATACTAGAAACTTCCAGGCAGGTGTGTTGTAAATGTCTGTAAAAAGTATGTAAAAATTTTTTTTTAAAAAAAAAAAAAAAAAAGACATTTACATAAACATCAAGATTTAGCTGGGCATTAACAAGCGAGATATTAGTCCAAAGAAACTTTTCAATGGGTGGAGTTACCCTGCTCAGGTTTATAGATACTACAATTTACCACCAACAATTTATAACATCATGTCTACTCAGGACAGTGCATGTTTCAACATTCTAAGACTTAGAGGAGGGAGATTGTGCATATAACATGTAACCAACAGAATACAATGCTACAGGACCGAGTTTAGGCACCCCAGGTCTAGAATGTCGCTTGAAGTCTGACATCCAACCAGTGAACTTGGTGCAGATAGAAAAACTCTGACCTTTGAAAAACTCTTCATTAGACATAATTTCACAGATGGCAGCTAGTTCTGTTTCAGTGAGAATTGCACAGAGCTATCTTACGTGAAATGTAAAAATAAACCTTCAAGTATTTTTGTAGCACAAAAGGAGTGGGGAACCCTACTAATAAAGGCTATTTTTGAAATGATACCACTTTTTATCCTGCACGGGACTGGTTTTTCATTCCCACTCCTGCTAGGTTTTATTCCTGCTTCTGCTATTTATTCACTCTATTTCCCGCTGTAGATTAAAATATTTTTTTCCTGAACTCTTCCTCTATATTTAAGGACAGTGAATGCACACCTTACTTTCATTATTCTGTCACTCAATGGCAATTCAATCCAATTCAAAGCTAAAAGTGCTCCTCAGACCTGGAGATCAGCTGAATGGATTTAAAAAATGGTAAAACTTAAATGATTAACTCTAGAGAAGTTTTAAAAATTAGCCTATTTTTCAAAAAAGGAGTGTTTTTTTAATTAATTAATAACTTTTTGGGGGCAATTTATTAGGCTATTATATCCCATTGATTATTTTATTTTAACATTGAAAAAAAAAAGACATTTACATAAATATCAAGATTCAGCTCGCACTTACAAGCAAGATTTTGGACCAATCAGACTTTTCAATGGGTGGAGTCACCCTGCTCAGGTTTATAGAAACTACAATTTACCACCAACAATTTATAACATCACATCTACTCAGGACAGTGCATGTTTTAACATTCAAAGACTCAGAGGAGGGAGACTGTGGATATAACATGTAACCAACAGAATACTCAGAAGTGAAATGCATCACATTCTCATCTCTTTCTCCAGCACATGACCTTCCACCCACCTCGACAGAGTTGAGTCTGCTCGTCCCACTCATAGCCATCTGTACAGTCCTGGAAGAGAAAACACACTGTATTATGTGTTATCTTTAATCACCAGCACTCACACTCAAACACTTTTGCTGACGGGAACATGACTTCTAATGCAACCCTCGGCCCGGCAGCATAACCTACAAGGACATTTAAGTAGGAAGTCAGACAGACATGCTCATGTGGAGAAGGAACATGGAGAAATAGTCACAAATACTCACTGTGTAAGCTTCACGTTCAGCAGGAGACTGACAGATTGTACCAGGAAGAAGAGCCAGACCCACATAAACAAGCACATATGTGGCCTTCATAGTTACAGGACACTCACACTGTCACATACACAGCTGGAGGGAGGGCTGAATAAACGTATAGGTGTTGTTAAGACACTTTCGCTCCAAAAGGTTCAATGAGAGAGAGAACAGACGTGCAGGAGGGTCTGTTCAGTTCCTGTGGGGATATAAAAAGGGGGCAGGCAAACAGGAGAGGTGAGACCTTGTTAAAAAAGAATAACAAAGGTAATTGCAAATAAAAATGTTAACAAGAGGAGTGAACAGACATTTGGAAGCAGTGAAAGTGGCTTGTTGAAAAAGCCAGCTCTGCCGATCACCTCCATATGGTTTGTTTTGGATACTGGAGGTGTGCTGGTGCCCTCGTTTGAATCGTTAGCTCTGATTTATGATGTAGTTACATTTACAGTCAAGTTTGTTTTTTTCTTAGTTCAGGTTTATTATATTGGTCATTTTAAAATAACATTCCATTGATAAATGTTAGTTAATGCATTTACCTGCATACTCAAAGAATGAACTTTACTAGTACAGCATTAATTATACATCATTTCAACATTTACTAATGCATTATTAACACTCAAAGTTGTGATGGATAAAGTTAATGAAAATAAATTTGCTCATTGAGAGTTCACATACAGCCCGTTTCCACTGAGTGGTACGGTACGGTACGGTACTTAAGAGTGCATCAACTAATCTTAACGTGGATGAATAAATACCATAATAAATGTATTGCTTTTTGAAGTTAGCAATTACATTAAGAGTCTGTTAGCTGTAAATGTTAGAGTTACCTATATATTGAACTATAAATATATATTTAAAAAATGGCAAATTAAATTTGTAAATTAATTTGTTAAATAAAATTTTATTAAAATTATTATTATTATTTTTTGTCTTTTCTACTGCGATTTATTTAATAAATTATTGAGTGCGGACCATCTTTGGATACTTGTCATTTGAAGAAATGTGGTCGCAGCATCAAACTTAGAGTGTAAACGTAGAGTGCTATGATTTACATTTAAGTATATATACACAGGGGAAGGATCGGCAAAGGACCTCGAGCCAGGAATCAAACTCGGGTCACCGCGAGCACCTGAGTGGTATGTGTCGACACACAAACCACTAAACTATTGGTGCTGACAGTAATTTTTTAAAAATAGATATTTTAAAATAAAAATGCTAACACGTTACAATAAGATATAAATGTTTAGATAATATTAGAAATACTTAACATCAATAAATGTAAGATGCATTAATTAACATTGTATAAATGGAAATAGGCTAACATGATCTAAAACTAAACAGCTACATTTATTAACGGATCTTAACAAATGAATAAACACTAACCAATGAACTGCTCATTATTACATAATGTCAATTAATCCATCAACTGTCAAGTAACTAATGGACTGTACTTTTGTGTTACCATAAAAATCACATAAGTTTTTCTGTAGAGCCAAAACATAAATTGATTATTATAGTTATTATAATAATCTAGGTTATTATACTGTATGCATAATCCTTGCTCACTTGTAATGCATCAATGTTTGAAATGATGAATGATTTGAAATATTTAAATGCAAAAAAACAAGTAGCTAAAGTAGAAATTAAAATTAAGAACATTGTTATTTTAGGCCTATAATGCACAAACTATTATTAAGCTGCTGCAAGTGTGTATAATAGAACTGTCCACAAGCTAGTATCAACTTGCTTAAATCAACAAGAATATACATAAAAATATTTAAAAAAAATTCCAAAGTGAGATAAAACTACAGCTCTTCAACAAATTCTACTGTGTAGCATCAGCGATGTAAATGCAAGTTTGTGATTTTGATCTTGATAAAAAGACAGTTCTTGAAAACGAGACAAGTTGGTGCATATAAACAGACGCTGCATGACAGACTTTCCATTCCTCACACTCAGTGACCTGGAGATGTCATACAGACTATACTGTACACAAAACTTCACACAAGAATTAACCTGAATACATCGATTCATACCCACAGAAAAGTAGCTGTTTTAAAAAATCTATTTGCAATATAAGCTTTTGCATTAGACATCTTTTGTAGTTTTTGTAACATTACAGCATTATTCGCATTTATGCATTGTAAATTAGCATTGTTAGGGCTTTCATTTCATGTCACAAACTACACTGTAATAATTGCTGGGTTCTACACAACTCCTTCATGTAGTCCCAACACATATCGAACAAGTTAACTTAATAGTTTGTACAAACCTAAGTGGATTTGCAGCAAATTTATATTTTGTTTACATTTTTAGACTTCTTTGAATGTTAACCTTTACATTTCAGTGCATAAAAGTAAACTGATCTAGCATATTATTGGTTCTGAAATCATACGACTTGGGTTTCCATTGATTTTTAAAGGCTCTGCTGTTTGTTCTGGAAAAGAGTCAGACATGGCAAACATCTGAACTCTGCAGGATATGACTATACACACTCAGATCCGTCCAAAAACAAGCCCCCAGCTTTGTCAGTAATCATTAGCTACAATGTTTGGTAACACTTTAGTTTAAGTACCAAGTCTCACTATTAACTTGTAGCTAAATGCCTATTAAGACACCGGCTGTACATAACCGCATGATTTTATTGTACATCCTTAAACTTACCCAAAAATATATAACAAAAAGCTATTAAAACAAATGTTTTTATGGTACTTTAACTGATTTTAATAAGTTATTAAGGTTTAATTTAATATTTTTTGTCAGTTTGAATGATGCAAGTTGAGATGACTAGAAAAGTTCACTTGATTCAACTAAAAAATATATCTTAATAACTGGTAATAAACTGCAAACTGGAAGATTATTGAGGCAAAAGACATACTTAATGGTTTGTTAATAGCAAGATTCAAAGTATAAAGAAGTCAAATAGGACTAAATGCTTCCTCCCAAAAGCAAAGAACCAAACAACTTTGTTACGAATTAAATCATTCCATCAGAGCTGCAACAAAACAATAAGCAGCAGATGCCAGGACTGATAAAAACATTTTTTTCATGCATGTATTCTCTCACTTAGATTATTCATTTCTATTCATGATATTAAACATTTGAAGTCAAATAAAAAAGGTTTACCACTTACTTTTCTTCCTCTCAAAAATTCTTCAGTCTCAAAGTCTCCTCATTTCTCTTTCCAGCAGCATATAGTAGAGCACAAACAAGACCTAGGCACTGAAATCTGTTGGGAAGTGTGTTATGAATGTGAGGAAAGGTGTAATGCTATTGAAAGGAGTTTAGGACGTCCCACTTCTTCCCCTCCACCCAGTCTCGTTTGGCTCCTGCACCTCTGCCACCCTTCACCCTCCTGCCATGTTTTCCTTCAGCCCCCAAATGACTCAAATATCTGGTTTCTGGAGAAAATCTTAAATTCATCACACAAGAAAACAAATCATGTCCGGCGGCAAAACAATCCAGCTGGGTTTTGTTAAACAAATCCTTAATTACTTCCCATTTTTAATACACTCTGCCTTGTAAACCTTTATCCTGATCAGGCTCGCTTGTGCCTGACACTGCTGGGTATTTACTAGGGGGTGTCAAAAAGGAATGCAGACAGGGTATAAAAAAAAAGTTTAAAAAAAAAAGGAGGCCAGGTCTCTGGTTTGACTGTAAAACACTAGCTGATGCCAGAAACATCATGCGTCTTCATTACACACAAAGAAGGTTGAGCACTATTAAGACAATGACTTTGATGAAAACAACAGAGGCAGCCTACTTTCAGAAACAGCAGGGAATGTTCCCATGAGGACTTTTGGGCAAGAATTTTCCATGACCATTTGTAGAGGGTGACAGCTGTCTCAGGTCGGGCCTTTTGTAAGGTAGTAAAAGTGTCTCCTCATCCATCCATTGCAGAGCTGACCAGCCCACTGAAGCCCCCCTGCTGCTACTATTACCCTGAATGATAAGTAACAGGACTGTCCTAATGACCACTTTGAGAATCAGGAAAAAAGGCGGATTTGTGGAAAACACATTTTTTACTTAACTTATATTAGTCTACTGTACAAGAAGAACATTTTGATATATATATATATATATAAAGGGAGCTGAGGTAGAAATGTTTACAAACAGTAGTGCAACTATATTGCTAAAAAGGGTATAAAAGAGAGGAAAGAATAATGTTTACAAACAGTAGGGAAACTGTATTGTTAAAAAGGGGACATTTGGTCACGATAACTGGAAACCAGCAACATGTGTTTTAGTCATGGTACATTTTCAGAATGCAGCTTTTGATGACACCCATGTATCGGTCCCATATTACTTGATGTCTGTATAGAAGAAAAAGAAAACATTAAAAAAAGATTTACATATTAAAACTGCTCACTCAAAAATAAATACATTTTGGCCTTTGATTTATTAAAAAAAGTAACTGCTAAAAAGAGATTGAAAAACAAAAAGCAGAAACTAATTGAATACTTGAGGCTTCTGATAATACATTGAGTACAGTTCACGATCGATACATTGTTTCTTTCACATCTTCTGAAACAACCTGAACATTATTTACAGCTCTGGTGAAAAAGCTAATTTGACCAAAAAAAACAACACAAACAAAAAAACAAATCAGACTGACCAGTTTGTTTATCCAATGACAATGTGATGATTAATTAGGCAATAACATTATTCATTCATTATCTTTGCTTAGTCTCTTTATTCATCAGTGGTGGCCACAGCAGAATGAACCACCAACTTATCCAGCATACGTTTTACAGAGCGGATGCCCTTCCAGCCACAACCCAGTACTGGGAAACATCCATACACCCTCATTTACACACATACACTAGGGCCAATTAAGTTTAGTAATTTCACTTACAGTATAGCACGTCTTTGGACTTATGGGGGAAACTGAAGTACCCAGAGCAACCCACGCCAACACGGGGAGAACATGCAAACTCCACACAGAAATATCAACTAATCCAGCCGGGACTCGAACCAGCAACCTTTTTGCTGTGAGTACAAAACCACTGAGCAACCGTGTCACCGCAATAACATATTTTAAAAACTCTCATTAATGATGACAAGCAATTTTTTCCATAGTTTATCAATTCAAGCCATTTGTCTGAGGCTGAGGATTACAGGCAATAAAGTTGTAAATAATATAAACATAGATAAAATTCTGTATATTAAACAGGCTGATCGTTTCACCTCATAAAATGTATCATCTCCATGTATCATCAGGAACCACAGATATTAATTTTGTTTTGCTTTATTTTTTTGTTCTTTATTTTAATTCCAGTATCTATCTATTGTATTTTCTGAATCATCATGGACCATAGCTTCTGCTAAAAATCTTTTTGTTCTACTAAAGAAAACAAATGTCATCTACAACAAAAAAAGAGCTTCAATATACACATACATACTAACCTGAAAGCCTCTAATGTGTGCACAGAGGTGCTGTAGTGTGTAAGGAAAAGTCTGAGGTCCCCGTTTGTCCATTTATCTGAACGGCACGGTTCAATGAACTGAGAAGAGAAATAATCATTCTGTCACATTCAGCCAGAGACGATGCTGGGACAAATATCACCCCGTCCTGTGCAGTTTATGTACAGTGTCATACAGTGCATTACCTTCTCCACAAGGTCAATGAACAGATCTCGGACATCTTTGGCGTGAGTGAGCTTTGAGGCGATGTTAACTAGGGCTCTTGACAAGTTCTGAAATGAATAACCAAAAATATGACTCAAAGTCCAACATAAATAAATGTGTCATTCTATTTTAAAATGATATTTATTTCTGCAATTCAAAGCTGCTTTTTCAGCATCATTACATAAGTTTTTGGTGCTTAGTACACATTTACATTGTTGAAAACAGTTGTGCTGCTTAAAGGAACACTCCAGTCTTTTGGAAATAGGCTCATTTTACTTGATATAGGAGTTGATAAGGTGGAGTTTTACAATTTTTTAATCCATTCAGCTGGATCTCAGGGTCTGCTGGGAACACTTTTAGCTTAGCTTAGTATAGATCATTTAACCGGATTAGAGCGATAGCATCTAGCTCAAAAAAAGAGTTTTGATCATTTTTCTATTTAAAGCTTGATTCTTATATAGCCTTTGGGGATGGGACGAAAAAAAAAGAAGTGTTCGGTTCGCCTGCCAAGGTTTGGGACACATACTGTATGTAGTGTAGTTTTTATTATTTTTATGCCATTTGACAGGGAAGCAAGGGTTGTGGTTTGAGTGTTTTGATATCTGAATGGAATATGCTTATTTCCCATGCCTACCTGTCGAATTCTCTCACTCAGGCAACATTTCAGGATTGATCGTTTTAAAGATTTCAGTGCAAGATGCCACCAAAACTCAGTAATTGCTTGTGTGTGTTTCTCTCTCTGCTCACGAATGCAAAGAGTCTGTAACCCTGAGCTAAAGCTATAAGAGCTCAGTCTGTTTCATAATGAAAGATATGCAGTTTTATGCTCATTCTTTTTATTTGATAATAAGTGTTTTTGTTCTCATCTACAATTTAAGGCTAACAGTTGTAAACATTTTTAGAGATAAATGAAAAGCCAGTTGGAGTTAACATTTCTCCCATCTGACTGTATCAGAAGCTCAGATTTCATTGAATTAAAATAATGCGTGTCTAGTTTAGATTTTTGATTACATGGCCTTGAGAATAACTTTTTTTAAATACTGTAAATGGTAGATTATAAGACTGTATTCTATACTGATGTATGGTATTTATAAGTGGTACAATAGCAGATTTTTTTATCTAATGTATACCAAATCAAACTGAAAACCGTAACCACAAAACTGTGATTACAAACCAAACTGACAATTTTATGAACCGTACCATCGTTTGTAGACATCCAAGTATAGTTCAAAGCTAGATTAACATAGAAAATAGCAACTATTCAGTTTCCATCAGTCTTAGTACACAGTGTAACTACAGAATAGCCAAGCTTTATATATGAATTTTTTTGAGAACAATACTATGGTATAATCTGATTGAATGATTAATGCTAAGCTAAGCCAAAAGTGCCCCAGCCAGACCTGGAGATAGGTTGAACTCAAAACGACAAAACTAAAATTGAACTCCAGGGGAGATAAAATGAGCCTATTTTAAAAAAAAAGAGTGTTCCTTTAAGATTTTATTCAGGATCTCTTGAATATAATACAATATAATACAATATAAATATAAATTTCAAAAGAATAGAATTTATTTGAAACTGCTCTATTCGTGTTACTGTCACTTTTGATCTATGCATTTATTTTATTCCCAATATATTTACAATCATCTTCTACATATCATTTTACAATGATGATGATAATGATGCTTCTCACCTTAAAACTAGCCTCCATCTCATTAAAGACTTTAATTTTCCCTCTGAGTTGTGCGCACACCAAACTACAGTGTTGGCAAAGAGAAGAGAAATGTCATTGAGAGCACATGTCCAGAGCATTAAACATGTCCATCTGGGCAATTAACTTGCATGCCTTTTGTGCTGGTCCAGCATGTCCTTATCATTCACCAAAACCTTCAAGTCTTTCAAGTCATGCAGGAACTCTTTTTCTAGATCAACATCCATATCATTCATCAGGTTGTCTGGGAAAGTATCAGACAGAAAACAGAACACAGTAATGTTATTAACTTTCAAAAAAAATTTTTCAACCATTATTGTTCTTCAAAAAACTGGTCATACATCACCTCCCTGCTTGTTTACATTTTTTGCCATTCACTATAGCACATCACAATTAAAACACTCAGTATAATGTGATTTGGTAGTAGTAAACCAGGTGGTAGCTCACTGCCCACTTGTGATCAGATCACTAAAACACTTCCTTATATTTGGTGCAAACAGGGACATGTTAATTCTTAAAAGAATAGTTCACCCCAAAATTAAAAGTACTCATCCTTCACTTGTCACAAACCTGCTCGAGTTTCTTTCTTCTGCTGAACAGAAGATAGTTTGAAAATTAATGGAAAACTGTGACCATTCACTTCCATAGTATTTGTTGTCCTACTATAGATGTCAACGGTTATCGGTTTCCAACATTCTTCATAATATCTTCTTATGAATTCCACATAAGACAAAAACTCAAACAAGTTTGGAAGCACTTGAGGATGAGTACATTTATATGGGATCCAAGACCTGTGAAGAGATTATATGCCAACCATCGAGGACTTCAAGGACAACACATACACTTAATACACTTCATTAAGCATGCACACATCGACATCACTTATATACTATGAAACTGCATGTTAACTATGTTAATATATAATAACTTGTATTTGATTGTAATGTAATAATGTGCACCTTTGTAAATCTGCTTTGAAACAATAATTACTGTAAAAGCGCTTTACACAAACTTGAATTGAATATATTTGGGTGAACTATCCCTTTGCATACAACGAAGTCTGTAGTGTGTTTTTATGAAGGCCCTCTCACCAGCGGCCCCCACAGTCCAGTAGCTGATGAGCTGACCAGCACAAAAGGCAAAGTCCTGGAACGACAAGTACTGTAGTTTTCTCTTCCCTGTCTCAAAACGGCTGTTAGCAAAGAACACAATGGCAGCATAATCCCTGCAGAGAGACATGGCTGAATCAGTGAGAGGAAAGAGGAGAAGTGTGTCAGGAACAGAAGAGAGAGCATGAATGGTGGAGAACAGAACAGAAACATCAGTTTGAAGATCAGCCTTTTCTTGGATTTGGCAGCTTTAAAATAAGAGGTGTTAAAGCTGTGCTTTTTACCACTAGTGAGGGAATGATAGAATAAATGCTTTATTTGGCCCCAGGTGTGAAAGTCTCACCTTGCCAGATCATCCGACAGGAGAAAGTGCCGCTGTATGTTCTCCACTAGAGGGCCTTTCAGCTCTTCAACCACTTTAAACACACGCTTGAAATTGTCAAACTGAGAAGATGGTAGAAAGAGTTAAAACAATATGGCCTTGCTTATGGCAGTATGGCAACTTCTCATAACCTTCAGACAGAGATGTATCTATTCTAGCCACAACACATTTTTATATTAATTTCAAAGTGCTTTCAAGTCAAAATAAAACTGAAGCATAACATATGAGCGTACAGGGAGTTTACATTTTCATACAGGGTATTTTGGCTCTGTGTATGGTACCGACACCCTTTCATAGAAAGAAGCGAAATATGGGAAAATACTTAAATGGGATAGAATGGTAAAATACAGGAGAATCTCAGGGAAAACTAAAGGGTTTACAGACATAATGTAATACTTTCAAATAACTTTTTAATTTCTACTAAATACAGAGTAATCAAAGAATGTATCTATTTGATACAAAATCTGGGTTACATTACTACTTTATTGTTAATTATTTACAGTTTAACATATTCAAGTGTTGTACTCTGTCCACATTTCCAAGTAACTGCTTAGCATGCAATATTTGTCCTGACATAACAAGCCATTTAGAATTTGAGTGTGTGCTGCACCTGTCGTCGACAGCTCTTCAGCGCGATGCCAGTCTTTGCACTGACGTCGTCCAGATCTTTTTTGGTCCCTTTGGAGAGTTTCTTACCCAGCACCTCTCTGGCAAACACACTGTCAAACTCATAGTACCTACAGGACAAATATGCAAGAAACAAAAACAGCTTATTAAAACACTGACATTAAATGAAAAAACTAAAAGAGGGTCATTCAACTGCAGAAAACCAACAACATTAAAATAGAAAAAAGATGTAATTTAACAGGACCACAGACCTCTCGATAAGCATGGCCTGCCGGTCAGGAGGGATCTGGAAGAGTAGCTGATTGGCCACTTTTGAAGGGGACTGAAGGAGCCGCTCGCACATCTGGAATGTTCTGAACTGGTCCATGGTGTCGCTCTGCAGAACTTCAGCACTGGCTTCACACTCCAGCAAAACACCTGCTTCCATCCGCTGCCTCACTGCATCTGAAACTGATCACCAAAAGTTCACCAGAGTCACTGCACTATAAAAACATCCTTTTACATTTCAGAACTCAAAAGCTTTCATGCTAATCTGAAAAAATACAAAAGTCAAAACGACAGGAAGAGGTATTAGTCAGTTTTTGTGGGTAAACTATCACAGGTCATTTAATATCTACTGGAGTATTTATTAAGATTTTAATCATCAGCATCCATCTATGAAATATATAAGCTGTCAAACAAACATCAAGAGGTTCAAACTGATTTCTGTCTGAATTTTGGAAAATGTTTGAATATGCACTACTGTTTGCCAATCATACCCTTGAGCATTTACTTCCAGGTGAGTCAACAATTTACCTTTACTATTCAGACCATCTGTTCTGATGACAGGAGACAATATATGAAAAAAATAATCTACTATATCAAAATTATTATTATTAGTTTGATAATAATCTTGATTATTATATTGATAACATTAGGTTTACCATAGTACAACAAAGTCAGTTCATGGGCCTTTAAACATGACAAACTCATAAACAATATTTAGACAACACAAAAAATATTAACCTGAATGTCCATCCAACCATAGTTGGTAGACATCTTCATCCAGGACAGTGGTATTCCCCACAAACACATCCAACTCCATGGATATTTTCTACAAAAACAATGAATGAATGTAATAAAATACATGTACACAAATCATGCTAACAGCTGCTTTGATAAACTAACCAAACATAACATTCTACGGAACATGTACTGTACGCCTGCCTGAAACTTTAAATGCTCTATTTTTTACATATGGCCTAATTACTATTACATTCAAACTATACGAACTCACCGTGTTTTTTATTTTTTATTTAAGTTTTATAATACTGTAAGGACAGTCAATGAAGTCGCTGCTAGCAGAAGTTAAATCACTGTAGAAAGTGGCATCTGCGGCGTCAGCCTTTAAGACGCATTTGAGAGCTGAGCTTATTGCGCACTTACATTTCCAAACACGCACGTGCAGGTTTGTTTGTTTGTTTGTTTACGCGCGTCAATCCGTGATGCTAACAAATAATATCAGGTCTGTTTATGATCGCTGACGCTCGTGTAAATTTACATGCTGTGCTTGTAAATGGAAGGAAAGGATGATGTCAATTTGTGCGCAGTCCTGTAGATCAGGTTTGACTCGAGCTGAACTACATTTACCATCGAGCAATGATGCAGCTCAATCGAGCATCTGCTAATGAGTGACTGCCACCTGCAGGTAGGGAATAAACACAGCACAGACGTCTGGAAAATACATTATACTGCAACGAAAATATGAAGAATGAAAAATCTGTGAACCTAATTCTGATATTTATCTGTTTGTTGCCTTATTTTCCTGATAAAAGTAAAGTTTTGAGTTTAAGTAGGCTAATTTCAGCAATAGCTTCAGCAATATCTAAGACAACAATAAGTCTACACTGAAGCCCAAAGTACATTTAATGACATTTTTATTAAAAAATTTATTAGCACTAGGTTGCATTTATAAAAAAATATCTTTCAATTAAAAGATTTTCTTGTAAACTTTATATCAAAAGGTATAGATTTTTTTTCAAAGATCTTCAGAAATGCTACAGTGGCCCTGCATATTGCTTTGGAATAATGGAACAGTATCACTAATAAAGATTACTTACTGTCATTTATTAATATAACTGTATTATTTTTTACTTTATAGAAAATAAATTTTATTCAGTAGGCATTAAAATGTTTCTATAAAATATTAAGAAAACCATTTTCAACACTGATAATGATAAAATGTTTCTTGAAACCAGTACTGATTTCTCAAGAAATTGGAGACTAAAAGGCACTGAATATTCTACTCTGTAAACGCAGAAGTAAATTAAAATCCATGTACAGTTGAAGTCAGAATTATTAGCCCCCCTGAATTATTAGCCCCCGTTTATTTTTCTCCCCAATTTCTGTTTAACGGAGAGAAGATTTTTTCAACAAATTACTAAAAATAATAGTTTTATTAACTCATTTTTAATATTATTTTATCTTTGCCATGATGACAGTAAATAATATTTTACTAAATATTTTTCAAGACTATACAGCTTAAAGTGACTTTTAAAGGCTTAACTAGGTTAATTTGGTTAACTATGCAGATTAGGGTAATTAGGCAAGTTATTGTATAACAATGGTTTGTTCTGTCGACTATCAAAAAAAATTAGCTAAAAGGGGCTAATAATTTTGACCTTCAAATGGTTCTTTAAAAATTAAAAACTGTTTTTATTCTAGCCAAAATAAAAAAATAAGACCTTCTCCAGAAGAAAAAATATTATCAGACACACTGTGAAAATTTCCTTGCTCTGTTGAACATCATTTGGGAAATATATAAAAAAAAAAAAAAGATCAAATAGGGGCTAATAATTTTGTCTTCAACTGTATATGCTTTTATTGTCACAATATCTCACAAATGTACTCTTTTAATGTACTGTGGAACTATATTTAATAAAATAATAAACAAACAAAAAGCGTGTACCTTACTGGGGATAGACCTTTGATAGAGCAACACCATTTGCAGTATGGTTTAGTATGCTTTATTTGTAAAAAACAAAAACAAAGTTTGCATGCAAGATAACAATGCTTAAAGACTATATGAAATTTATTAGAACATATTGCTTTCTTTCACAAATATACGCCTATTGCTTTATATAATACAGAGCTGATCTGAACCAGCAGACTCAGCACTAAACATGACCAGCATCCATGTTTATTCTGGATTTGGGTTTTTTAACTTGCAGATGGGCCCGTGAGCCTCAAAGACCAACTCCAGCCTCTCTCTCTCCCTTTCAAGTGTGGCGATCTCTTCCTCCAGCTGCGTCTTCACGTGCTCCAAATGATCAGTTTCCTTTAAGAGAAAACACAGGCTCAGAACATACACATACATAAGCTTCTGTATAGTATGACACTGTTCTTAGCACAAATAAAAAAAACTTCTCACATTCTGTAAAGTGTCTATAAGCATACGACGACGATCTCGACATCTGGCAGCTGCTACCCTGTTCCTTTCTCTGCGGATCCTTATCCTGTCAAGCTCCTCAGAGGACATCTGTAATAATAGTAATAATAAAAAAAGGTTTTTTAGACTAATTTCATTTAAAGAAAGAGTTAACACTAAAATTTAAACACTACACTAAACACTAAAGATGTGTTGTTAAAAGAATAGCTCAATTCAGGGGTGCAATTCCCAGGGGGGACGGGGGGGGGGACATGTCCCCCTCACTTTTTCTTTAGATATAAATACCACTTCACTTCATGCTATAATTTCCCCTCGAGAGTTGAAAAAATAAGGAAAAAATTTTTCAACTCAAGATATGTATGCAAAATTAAGTTCGCCGTCACGTCACTCATATAGGTCTAACTAAACTTTCTTTGAACACTGAATGGACACAAATTGACCCTTCGCTAAGCCGCACCCAAAAACCGCCACCCACCAATCGTGGCTTAGCGACCGTAGCTACGGTTATGATAAAATGTCAAATAAAATTTAAATTTATGCTTTTCTGCACACAGTTGCTCAACATTGCTACACGTTTCCACAACTATCACCAACACTCAGATTTGGTCCCCCCCACCTCTCAGACCAGAATTGCACCCTTGGCTCAATTCAAAAATGAAAACTTATAGCTTAAGAGTAATATACAGTATAATGTTGTGTAGTAATGTCAAGCCAACTAGTTTCTTGTTCATCGAAGTCTTTTGTGGTAAACAAACTGTTTGGTAATTGGTTCCCACAAGACAGGTCTATGATTTTGTTTTACATCATACACCTAGTCAGAGGTCAGCCATAAGTGGTCAAGAGTGTGCATTCGGGAGCCACTGAATTGGAGTTTCTGATTCTGAATAACATTATTTCAATTGTTTGAAAAGCGTTAAATCCCTGGTGGCATATAGTTTTACGATGGATTTGTGTGCTTTTGGAAGCTTCAAAATAGAGCCATTGTACAGCATAGAAAAGCCAAATCCAATCCTACTCTGTTCATCTGACAGAATAAAGTCATATAAGAATGGCTTGAGTAAGAGAACATTATGGGGTCGTTTTAATAAACCACTCTTTTAATTTATTCACCCTAAGGGCAGTTGACTTGTGATGTAGATGTAACTTTTTTTCTTCAGTCAAACTGAAGTTTTACCTGAAGCTGGGGGCCTTTGTGATTCATAAAATGCAAGTCAATGGCTACCTGCATTTTGATCAAGGAAATTTGTTGTCATACTATCTGAAAATAGCCTCCAGCACCAAGCCATACACTTGTACCATCAGTAAGAATAAGTGTAATATCATTGAGCCAGCTGCAGCCATGGTACAGCAGCAAAACTCCTTGATAACTAATATAGTTCATAGCCATTTCAGACTTGAAAATAGCAACTTTTCATTTTCTGTCAGTCTTACTACACAATCTAACTACAGAAGAGTCAAGCTTTAAATAGGGAAATTAAGTAAACTCTTTTTAACTTTTTTTAATGACACGCTAATAGTCTGACTCTAAGCTGTGCTAAAAATGCTCTTGCCAGGCCCAGATATTGGCTAAATGGCTTAAAAATGGTTTGAATGGATTCAAAAACTGTTTAACACTACAGGAGTTGTAAAATGAGCCTATTTTAAAAATAAAATGGAGTGTTGCTTTAAGAACCAAGCTTACAGTGTGATGCTGCCATCTTATGGATGATAACCAGAAAGCATACTCACAGCAATTGTACCCAAAACCAAATAAGTTTGTTCCTGTTACTCATCCACTAGCACCAATGACAGTGTCATCCATCTGAGCCTGCGCCTTAAGATTCCCGCTCAAATACTAGAACACTGACTCACTCCTCCTAGCTCTTTGTGATTCAGGTGTGAGTCATTTCACTCTTTTACCAAAAACGAATGACTCACCGGAACCCCTCAAGTTCACTTTCACTATTTACTGCATTATAAACTCTAAACATAAGCAGAAATGATCAGGAACTTACATGCTTATTATCATTATGGTTCTCTGTGCTGTCCCCAACTGCTCCATTACTGGACGGGTCTGGACTGCAGCACAGTGACAAACAGGGGCAGTTGGACATGGTGGTGCCGGTGGGTATGAATGAGGAAAATGTGCCCATGGTGGTCTCTGATTGGGAAAGTATTGAGGACTGCAGAAACCACTGGAGATCTGGAGAAGATGTGATCACATCCAGATCTGGGCTGGATGTAGAGTCCTCTGTGACATTCTGCAAATTATTAATAACATAAAATTACACATTAAAAGAAACAGTAATAATAAATGTTATTTTGAAAAGTTTTATAAGAAAAGAAAATAGTTTTTAGCTGTAAAAACAGCAAAACAGTTAAAGAATTACAAATGAAAACATGCAGTATAGGCTACTGATCGTCTCTTTCGGTGTAATTTCTTCTATTTCAATTATTTGAAGCTAAATAAATAAATTTTAATGACCTACCCGACCTATGGGAAGATGATGAGTTCTCGAGTAGTTCTCGTGCTCCATCCATGCTGGAGAAATCTGGGAATCATGATACAATTCTCGTCGTTCATTATGATTCATTATGATCAAGTTAATATTACTTCTGTATAATTAAATTCGCGTAAAAGCATCTCACGTCCAGTTAATTCTAACAGGCCTACAACGCAAATTCGGTAAAATGACAAAGCTATGATAAATCCATAAGAGAGAATGATGAATAAAATAAACCAAAACACGTGCTGCAGCTTTTCTCCAGTGTTCTTACGCCTCCTCACACCCACTCTTTCTCCTCCTCCCCATTACTGAAGGATCTGTCGTTTCCAAGTTCCAATCTGCCGCCTTTTCTTTTCTAAGATTGTCTTCTGTAATGGCCATTACTTATTATGAAGAGCTTCAATAGCGCCAACTAACTGTC
>CAIGQQ010008883.1:2416773-2445174 GCA_903798035.1 Danio albolineatus
CATACATACACACACACACACACACACACACACAAACACACACACAGTTGAAGTCAGAATTATTAGCCCCCCTGAATATTTTTTTCTGTTTAAAGGAGAGATGTTTTTTCAACACATTTCTATACATAATAGTTTTAATAACACATCTCTAATAACTGATTTATTTTATCTTTGCCATGATGACAGTAAATATTTTTAAGTTATTGTATATTAATTGTAATTATTTAAGTTATTGTATAACGATGGTTTGTTCTGTAGAATATGGAAAAAATATATAGCTGAAAGGGGCTAATAATTTTGGCCTTAAAATGGTTTATAAAAAATGAAAATTTGTAAAAAAATATTATCAGACAAACTGTGACACACCTTGCTCTGTTAAACACCATTTGGGAAATATTTAAAAAAGAAAAAAAATTCTAAGGGGGGCTAATAATTCTGACATCAACTATATATGTGTGTGTGTATATATATATATATATATATATATAACATAAATATTATTTATTTATTTGTATTAATTGAACCACATATCAGTGCTGCAGAGGAAAAAAGCAAGGACTATTTTTTTTTGTCGTAATTTAACCCAGATTTGTAATAAGGAAATGACTAAGTCTGTGTGTCATGGCAGAAATATAATAAGCTTGTCAGCACACATTTGAGATAAAAATACACTTTATTCATCAGTTGGAGCAGCAAAGGTTTAACACAATTAACGGTGGACTGCAGAAACACATGAAGAACATATTATAAGGATCTGTAAGCCCCAACAGTAATGTCAAAGAGTTTAGGGTTGTTCACAGTCCCTTCTTTGTCCAGAAGGAAGTAGAACTTGTATCCTTTGACTTTCAGGGGGATAAATGAATGTGATTCCTGTCTGTGTGCATAACAGGCCACTTGACTCAAAGGCACAGTCAAGTGGTGAGATCTCTGGGGTCCCAGCGGAGATTGTGTGTAAACGGTCACTTTAGCACCTCCTTTATGCAGAATCACGCGACTGACAGAGCGACGGCTGAACAAGGATGCCAAAGCAAGGATCCCTCCACCTGCAACAACAAAAAACTAACAATTTAACAGAGCAGGAAAACAAAAATGTTATGACAATTGCTAAAGCTTTTATCATACTTTATTGTATTATCATGATATTGGCATTAGCTGAACATTTTTTACCTAACATGTAGAAATACAAAGAACTTTTGTGCATTACTTTCTATTGCACACAAATATTCAGAATAATCAAATGTTTTAAACTAATTAAATTGCAAAAGGATTATATAATACATTAAGGTCTCATCTCAATGATAAACGTTCATGCATTAGCAATAACAGCGACAGATAGCATACATTTATTACTGAAGTAAAAAAAACTATTAGTTATTAGCTCAGTTAAAGAAAAGTTATGACTTTTGAGTTAATAAACACCCACATTCAATATTTTGTGCATGTCATTGGTCTGATTAACATGTAAAAAGTTTATGAACAATAAACAATTTTTAAAAAATATTTAAAGTGTATACTATAAAGTTTGTAATAAAGTACATTCATCTATTGCGGGCATCACGGTGGTGCAGCGGGTAGCCTCACAGCAAGAAGGTCACTGGTTCAAGCCTCGGCTGGGTCAGTTGGCATTTCTGTGTGGAGTTTGCATGTTCTCCCTGTGCTCGTGTGGGTTTCCTTCGGGTGCTCCAGTTTACCCGTCAAGTTCAAAGACGTGGTTTAGATGAATTGGGTAGGCTAAATTGTCCATAGTGTATGTGTGTGAATGAATGTGTATGAGATGTCACTGGGATGTTTCCCCATTGATGGGTTGCAGCTCGAAGGGAATCTGCTGCATAAAACTTATGCTGGATAAGATGGAAGTTCATTCCGCTGTGGCGACCCCTGATAAATAACAGGACTAAGCCTAATGAAAATGAATGAATGAACAGATGTTCAATGAATCCTTTGACAGCACTACGAAAAAATACTATAAATAATATTTACTAACTGCTATTATTTATTCATGTGGGCTCTTAAGTCAATCTGATGCTGTGATTAACATCAGTGCGAAACAATGGATTTTCTTAACATTTATTCTAAAACATTACATGATGATTATTCAAGACAACAACATGCTTGTTTATTATCTCCATATCTTGTATTTTTAGAGAGTTGAGTCTTACCAATGATCAGGCATCCCGAAGTGAATCCATACCTCCAGGCATTTGATCCCAGGTTCATATCAAAACTGAAGAACCCACCCAACTCAGTTCTGACCCTCTGAGGTTCGCTGTATTTCCTCGTGTCTTTTAGACTTGTAAAAGCGAAATGGCCCAAATACGCCCAGAACAGAATCTGGCCACCACAGAATATGGCCAGGAGTCTGAAGAAGCGCGTCCGGTCGTGTTCAAACAGCAGTACGTCCTTCGCGACCGCAGCGGAAGTGAAGGTGAACGCTCCCCGGGCTGAACCGACGTGGACCGGGGAAACGAGAGGACGAAATATGCTCTTGGTCTCGGTCACTTTAATAAACCGAGTCGATGTAGAGGTGAACGCTCTTAAAGACTGAAGGACTGTGTGCCGACAAGCTGAAATACTTGTGCAACAACGCCTTGCGCCGAATAACAAGCACTGAACAGCCATGACTTAGTAAAACGAGTAGGTTCGAAATGCTGTGATTTTAAACAATATACATTGCTGTATATTTGCCAATTATATTACATTATCCAACATGCTTAAAAGAACAACAGGGCGACGCCATGTTTGTTCTTTTAGAAACTACGGCTGCCTCATTAGTCCAAATACAACTGGTCCAGTTTCACCTTTTGTAAAACGACATCTACAAGAAAGGGGTTCTTCCCTTAAAAGCTGTCTTTACATCATTGTTTGTAATTTATTAGTGCATACATGTTAATAATAATAACAGACAATTGTTTCTTATTAAATATTAATTAAACTACATTTTAAGAGTTTAATATTTTACAATTATTTTAATAGTTTAGAAAGAGTTTTTAATGAGTGAAAGCAGTGCAATTTAATGCTGGACACCAGTTCAAATAGTTTATTTATTTATTTTTGCTATTAACTGAAACTCTCATAATTTAAATGTAGGCTATATTAGCTCAACTAGAGACTTCAGAATTACTTTTTACATACGCAAAAAGGACTTAAAAACATCATGTGCTTAATAATTATTATTCATAATTACACCTTTAAAAATGAATATGGTTAAAACGTATTGAAAAATATGACAAGCATCTATCATACAATAAATTATACTTTATCATTTATATTTATGAAACTTGCATGAATATATGTATATATATATATATATATATATATATATATATATATATATATATATATGTAATGTTTGAATAATTTTTATAAATACATGCATCACATTTTTAGTGTCCCAAAACTGCTTAATTTGTTAGTTATAAATGATTTAAATTATTTGCAGTTATAACATACAAACAAACCAAATATGTCTGTTGTCACAACATTAAACCACATTAGACAGATTTATTTCGTTGTCTGTATTTATTATAGTTTGCTGGAACTGCCTTTTTAAGTGACCCAGTCTACAATACTTTCCTGAGGTGTAGGCTATAAAAATAAACTTTGTCCAAAAAATAGGCAACCTACATTCCCTTAACCAGTATCAACAAAGTGCAAATGTATAACACAAATCAATGTGCTCATTTTTTTACAAGCTTCATCCATAAACAAATGGAGATTACAGGTGTGTTCGTGTTTCATTGTATGCATGCATGTGGGAGGGCAACTACTGACCCTTATCTGATTTGAGACAATAACATGCTCCAAACTTATTTGCACACAGAGGTTTGAGATAAAGTGAAAAATTGGCTAAAACCATACAGTTTAATATATTAACGTGATATCAAAGCTTTGTTAACTCAATCATCTTATTAATTTGAAAAGTGTAATTTTAAGGACTAACGATTGATTAGGATAGGCATAATTTATGCAACAGGACACGCCTGACCCCCTGGGGATAGCCTACTCTTCTACAGAAATAAACCCAAAACACACACACACACACACACCTCAGAAGACAGCACGCCCATATAAACAAAGGAGTAGACCCCCGCCCTTTTAAAAACCCTGGAACTGTTGCCTACTTACAAAAATATTCATACTGTTCGAAAACTACACTAAAATACACGTTAATATTTAAGTTACATAAAACCGGCTTACTTTTTTCACTAAGGTTACATTTGCATTAGGTCAAGAACCGGTTATTCTTGCAGTACCTGCACTGCGCCGTTAGATTTTTGCGCATGCGCAACCTCACCTCACCTGGCGGTTTCCTTGTTTTAGGGAACACGAACTGTGGTTATCACTTGAACAGGCGAAAAGTTCTTCTTAAAGCAATATAAACTATTTGCCAAGTTTTCCAAACATGCCTCGAGCATTCTTGATCAAAAAAGTGAACTTCTCTGCTGGAAAAAGAAGCTGGAGTGCGGTTCCGGATTCGGCTCGCGGGGACGTCTATATACCTGGTGAGTGTGCGGTTCATGTTTCTGTCACTATTTATGACTCGGTGTATAAGTATGTTATTACATAAGAATTTCGTTTTGACAACGGTATTGCTAGAAATGCTCACCTTACAAATGCAGGTGAATAAAGAAAAAGAGTTTCTCGTTATTATCTTTATACATCAGTTGTTAATGTTATGACGAGGGCTTTCTCGGTCATTTTCTTAAATGCATTATTGATCTGTTCATTATATATTTTTAAGTGTATTGTAGCTTATGACACTTGTGTCTCTGAATTCTGCATATATTTCTTTAAATGTACATATTGACTAATGTTTTATATTTATTTAGAATAAAATGTAAAAATTAAAATCTGCGTAAATGACTTATTTCAGTTTGAATTTAGTAGTTCTCTGAGCCATTTGCCAGATATTTGTTGCTTTTATCATAATCTCAAGTAAATGTTCTCAAAATCTCACTTTTCAATTCTTATATTGTGAATATTTTTGCTGCCCAAGTTAATGTATCTTTATTTAATAATCCTTAGACATTTTCACAATAAACCAAGAAGAAAATACAGAAAAATAACACTTTTGCAGGGCGATCAGAATTTACAAAGTTTTTTTTTTCTTGGCACTAAACATATTTTTTTTTAATTCTCACATTTGCCTTGATAAAACTTTGAGAATATCCAAAGTTACTTATTTTACTTTCTTGGGTATTCAAAGTTTTACATTTACTTTTATATAACTTTCAGAATCTTTATTTGTTGTGTTTTGTTATTTCATTACAAGTTTGTAAAATACTGTTTGGCATTTAATAATACTAATTAAAAAATTATTTAAGTATCAAATAGTACTTGAGGGCATTGTCCAGTCAGAATGTGTTGATCTTGCTCTTCTCCAACTGACTCTCTGCTCCTTCTGCTCCCTATAGAGTGCCTTTTTCCGCCATATGTAAATGATGTCTCTGAGGGAAGCATTGCAGAATCCTCCTGCTTCACAGCTGCACAGAAAAACAGTACATTTCTGAATGTTCAGTCACATGTCCCATCAGCACAGCTGCCATCCTCTGCTGCACAGGGTCAACCTGATGATCAAAAGCCAGAATGTGGCATTAGGACCCAAAGTGTGCCTTACATGCGCTCAAAGATAAAGGTGAGTGAACAGTATACTCCAGTGGTGACTCGTATAAATGTTTTTGTGCTGAATCTTCTTGTTGAGTCTGACATCACATGTCAAAGTTTCTGGTTTCAAACAAATTGCTTTATCAGATGCCAAAAGGGAACAACAAATAATATAAATTCAAATTGTGCTGTATTGCTATTGTAAATCATGACCCTAATGTGTATCTCTGATGGTCAGACAGTGATACGTCTTTGATAAATCCTCCAAATATTGAGGTCTTGGATGCAGAAAAGTACAGAAACGGTAGTGCCCTGCATGATTTTGTAAAGTATTTGTTTTAAAGGGACAGTTAACCCCCAAATAAAACATTGTCATCATTTATTCACCTTTAAAGTGGTTCCAAACATTTATGAGTTTGTTTCTTTTTCAAACACAAAAGTAAGATATTGTAAAGAATTTCGCAAATTTTCCAAAATATCTTCTTTGGTGTTCATCAGAAGAAAGAAAGTCAAACAAGTTTGCAACAAGTTAAGGGTGAGTAAATGCTGAGAGAAGTTTTATTTTTAGGTGAACTGTCCCTTTAATGTGTCTAATCAGTGGTAGGCATGGGCCTGTATAAGATTCTGACGGTATGATAACCTTGGATAAAAATATCACAGTTTGACGGTATTGTACGGAAGTCCTAAGAGGCTATGCATTAAAATATTTTTCTCTCTTGTTATGTCGTGATCAAGATTTAATTATCTCGTGATCTCGACATAACAACTCGTTTTCTCGTGATCTCGACATAACAACTCGTTTTCTCGTGATCTCGACATAACAAAAAGTTGTTATGTTGTGATCACGACTTAATTTTCCTGTGATCTCGATATAACAAAAAGTTCTGCTTATTCTGACTTCCGTAAGCAAACGCCTACGAAACATCATGGACGAATGCATTCACTTTTATTTTGACCAGGGACTGAGTCAAACTGAGATAGTTCTATGCCTTTCAGTGATTGGCAATTTCTATATCAGTGTCATCAGTAAATGGTTTGTGGCTGACCAGAGAAATGGTAAGAGATGTGCTGGTAAGTTTGAGAATAAGCAGAACTTTTTGTTATATCGAGATCACGAGAAAATTAAGTTGTGATCAAGACATAACAACTTTTTGTTATGTCGAGATCACAAGAAAACGAGTTGTTATGTCGAGATCATGAGATAATTAAGTCGTGATCACGACATAACAAGAGAGAAAAAATATTTTAATGCATGGCCTCTCAGGACTTTCGTAGTATTGTGATTACTGCTCTAAAATATATTCTTTTTAAATGTCTGGGTAAAAAACAAAAACTTTTTTCCTCTTTGAACACAATATATATATATATGACTCACAAACTTCTGCTGCCTTCATTAGTTTCAAAAACACAGATGCCTTTACAACTTACAACAGCATCTTTGGATCTCTTTTCTGCTGGAGATACTGTTGTTCTTAAAAAACGATTAAAAAATGTAAATAAAAAAATCTTACACATACTCTACCTTAGGAACGGTATAGCAGATAATTTTGGCGGTATGAAAACCTTGACTTTTGCAAACCACAATATACCTTGAAAATGGTTATCATCCCATGCCTAATCAGTGGTCAGAAATGGCTATTGTTATTTTCTCAAATCAAATGGTTAGACCCAAAAACATTATTCCATACATCCCATCTTAACAAGCAGATTACCATCTCTTTTCACTGTTTCAGGTTACTACAGGTAATATGCCATCTCATCAACCGGCCAGCACAGAAAATGCAAGCAAAATAGTGGATATTCAACCTGCTGAATCAGGATTATCCTGTCAAGTGTGCCAGAAGACATTCACTACAGCACGCATGTTGAAACGTCATCTAAAGTGCCACAGTGAAACAAAAAAATTCTCTTGTGAGCACTGTGGAAAAGGATTTAATGACACTTTTGATCTGAAGAGGCATGTGCGTACTCATACCGGTAAGTTTATGCTTAAAACAATGCATCCACCTTTGCCGTGCATGACCACTGCATTTCAAATTATGGCTTCCTGTTTGGGGTACTTCGATTGAAAAAAACTAATAACTTTGAAAATTTCACTGTAAAAAAATTCTGTAAAATTTACATTATTACTGGCAATTTTTGTTACACTGTAAAACTACAGCACCATTGTGCAACCAAAATTGCCCGTAATACTGTACATTTTACAACAAATTTTAACAGTGTAAGATTTTGCTATAAATAATCCATATACATAATAAAAACTGAGTTGTGGATTGTGGGACCCCCTTGAAAATGAAATGGTACATCTCAAGGGGGTTATCCTGATGAATGAAAATCAAACTAAGCAGGAGTGACAGGTATGCTTGAAAATAATATTGCAGTTGGTGCTCTTTGTATTTCCTAAGGTACAGTAATATACAACATGCCCATAATATTGCTGTTTTGAGTTTTTGGGGTTTTCATAGTGTTTAAAAAGTCATTTATTATTGCAAATAAGTGCTTTAAACGTAGATAATAGATGAACTGTGAGGAGATAATGGCAAAGCATTGTACACTTGTATAACACTTCACTGATTAGTTACAGTTTAACAAAATTTACTCACATAATTTATGCAAAGCATCATGGGATATCAAAAATGTTTATATGTCGGTGCCAACAACTTAGTATTTAGTGCACCAACATATAGCACAACTGTGCTGCAGGCAACTCGAGTTTGAGTCCTGGTTTGTGGACATTTCCTATCACTATCTCATTTCACGTCACTTAATAAAGGCAAATATAGCTAATAATAAATCTTTAAAAAAACTGAAAAATTAATAAGAGGATATTGACCGTATTCTTTTACATAAAAGCAAATGGAATGTAATTGTCTCGAGACTTACGGAGAATTACTCATTCACTTCTAATGATTTTTAGCCATGAAAACTTATTATGCTGCAAAATGTTTTTTTTTCATTCATACATTCATTTTCCTTTAACTTAGTTGCTTAATCAGAGGTCGCCACAGCGGAATGAACCGCCAACTTATCCAGCATGTGTTTTTTACACAGCGCATCCCCTTCCAGCTGCAACCCAGTACTTGGGAAACACCCATACAACAGCCAGTTTAGTTTATCCAGTTCACCTATTCTGCATGTCTTTGGACTGTGGGGCAAACTGGAGCACACAGAGGAAACCCACATGAACACAGGGAGAACATGCAAACTCCACAGAGAATTGCCAACTGACAAAGCCAAGGGTCGAACCAGTGACCTTCTTGCTGTGAGGCGACAGTGCTAACCATTGATGCCACCAATGTTTTTTATTATTTTTTTATTTTAATGAATTGTCATAAATACACATGTTTGTAGAGCAAGTAGTTTGACTGTTCCTATTCCTAGTGCCCCATAGACAAGTGAATCAGAAGTCAGACAATCGCAGAACAGAGCTTACTTCCATATTGCAAATGAGGTGATTACACAAGTTTAAATATAAATTTGCATCTATTAATTTAACTTTTCTCTCAACAGGTGTGAGGCCTTACAAGTGCACTATGTGTGCTAAAGCCTTCACTCAACGCTGCTCTTTAGAGGCTCACCTGAAAAAGATTCATGCTATAACTCAACAGTACGCCTTCAAAGAGAGAAGAGACAAACTATATGTGTGTGAGGAGTGTGGTTTGACTGCGCAGACGCGGGAGAGTCTGCAGAATCACCTTCAAGCTCAACATCCACACAGACTAACCACAAAAAATAACCAAAAAATGGCTTATGGTGAGGAAGGAAGCACATCACCTGAAAGCCCTCAAACACAGCGCTGAGTCAAAATAGAAGATGTGGTTAAATTATAGCTATTCATTTTGTTCCAGTTCAAATGCACTTTTGTACAATCAGTAATTTTACACTAAACAGTATCTGCTATTTTAATCTGCTATTTGTACTTTATAAATGCAATATGGGAGCTCTGCTTTGACAAATTTGATTAGCTATTATTGATATTTTTAATAGTTTGAAACAATTGTCTAGGCTTTCCAAGTAAATTACTACGCAAAAATGGGCAATAAGCTTATTATATGGGTTTATTTTTATCATATGTCATCATATGGGTTTATTTTTATATGTTATCATATGGGTTTATTTTTATTTATAGGATAATTTAAAATATTTTTATTTGTATGTTTTTTTTTCATGTTTATATATCCAAAAATACATCTATAGTTTCAAACTAATAAAATATCATTAAGTCATTTTGTTATAAGTTTAAAATCAAAAATTGTCAAAGGCTGAAATCAAGCTCCCATAATGCAATTCACAAGTATAAATAAACAGAAACACTCATGGATCATGAGCAACTGTTAATTATTAACAGACATTTTTACAGCGTACAGGCCGAAACAAATAGGAACTTTTTTAAATTAAGAAAATTACTCTGATGTCCTGAGTCACAAATGCATGAGCAGTAAAATGTGATTTCTGAAGTGGGGTAAAATATAGCACATAGTATAGTAACTTTTTGGCCATTTAATTGCAGTACTGCATGCTATTTGATGCATTTAATTGAAATTGATTTCAGATGCAGTTTATTGAACATATAGTGCTTTTTTAACATTCTTAAGTGGGATTAAAATGCATCTTTATATGCAATTTCAGAATTATTTCTGTTGTCTTTGAGTTATAATTCATCATATTTAATCCATCATATTTGATTGTCAAAAAAGTCTGACAAAAAAAGAAAAGGTCATTAAAGTATCATATATTACAATTGTAATTGTCCTTTTCTAACAGAGATTCCTAACAATATAAATCCTGATGAGAAAATGCAAGTTTAGGATTTATCACTTTAAATCGCATTGTTATTATTGCATAATACCTGTTTTATATATATAAATCTGTATAAATCTATATTATTATACAGTAAGCAGATGTTTTTTATTATGCTTTTTGTTATGTCGAGATCACGAGAAAACGAGTTGTTATGTCGAGATCACGAGATAATTAAGTTGTGATCACAACATAACAAGAGAGAAAAAATATTTTAATGCATGGCCTCTTAGGACTTCCGTATGTTTAAGACTATTGCAGACATCAATTTGATTCGTCAGTTCAATTTCGTGCAGTGTCATTAAAAGAAATTAGGTTGAAATTTTGCAATATTCAATAAAATCACACCAATGTCACACACATATTTTTACACTTTTGCACCACTTACATATTCATATCTGTATTCTGAAGGTTATTACAGAGTGTTGTTTGTACACTCATTGTGCTCATTATACAACTTTTTGGTAAAAGATTCTGACGGTATGATAACTTTGGTCAAAAATATCAGTTTCACGGAATTGTGATTACTGCTCTAAATTATATATTTTTTAAATGTCTGGGTAAAAAACAAAAAGCTTTTTTCCCCCTTTGAACACAATATATTTTATTTTGAGAAACATTTTAAATATTTTGGCATAGTGAACATGTCAGGCTAAATAGTGAATCAATGATCAAGACTTCTCTCTTCATTTGTTTCAATTTGCAACAGCATCTTTGGAGAACTTTTCTGCTGGAGATACTGTTATCCTAAATAAATGTAAATAAAAAATCTTACACATACCTTAGGAATGATATAGCAAAAACTGTTTGCGGTTTTAAAACCTTGAATTCTCCAAACCGCGGTATACCTTGAAAACGGTTATCGTCACATGCCTAGTATGATATTTAGCACATCTTTAATTAAACAATAGCTCAATTGCATATTTACATAAGATTTTTGAAAACTTAATATGTAATATCCTACATATTTGGCAATATTTAACTGGGGGACATATCTTATGCAGGTTATCATAACTAGGCGATTTAACGTTGCTACCCTATATTCACCTGCAGTGTCTTGTCTTACTGCAGCTTTAAACTGCACCATACAAATGTTTCTGACTATAAAATAAGCAAGAAGAAAACGAAACCACCAAGCATTAACCCAAATTCACAACAGTAACCATGCTCGAGCACGCGCTGCCAGCGGTTGGTATGAACTAGGATTTGAAGGCGCGTTTAAGGGTGACGTCAGAGTGAAGTCCGCAAGGAGACCGACCGTTCGTTCAGGTGAAAGGATGCTGTGTTGGAAAACACGAGATGCCCGTGAAGGAGACAGCGGATATTCGGACATTTCGACAATTTGGATATACATCAGTCAAGACGCAGACAATATAAAAAAAGATTAGTCTCGCTTGAAGGGACTACGACACACAGCGTGATTCGCAGCCGTCGACAGAAACGCAGAATATGATGCACGCGCCGCTGCTCAGCCATCGCTCCGTCTCGAGCTTTTATTACGCGATTGCTGAGGGGAAACCGAGCGCAACAGTTACCCGTTATTCGTGATCATCGCCCGGACTAGAATCCAGGAGACTGGGATTATGTGATGCGATAACCTCTGCTAAGGGAAAAGGACGCTTCTCTGGGTGATGCTGGTGTGTAGTGAATGTCGCCACCATAGAGACGCGGTGGCTCGCGCTGCTGATGGGGTGAAGTAGGTGACCGAGGGTCCTGACGGCGGACCGCAGAGCTATTTTTCATCCTGGACGGTGTGAGCCGTGATAATACATGTTAGTGAAAAATGCAAGGGGTGACGGTGACGGGAGAAGCGCCCACATTGACTGGGGGCGGAAGGGAGGAGGTAAGGCGTGAAAATGTTGGTAAATAACACCATGAGTTCCTGCTGTTTAGAATGCATTGGGGTTGAACATGTAGAAGATGAAATATAATCTAAAGAAAACACGGTTCACATTTCTATTACTAATTCATTGATGATTTAGCATTTCACATAAAACAGTTTCAATATTCTGTCGCATACATTAATTAGTAATATAACATATATTATCCTGGACACAGGCGACAGTGTTCAAGAAAGGAAAGAAATTAATCAAAACAGGATTTATTTTAGGCCCATTGAAAGTGAGTGATGTCAGAATAATAAAATGTTTTGATAAATAATCAAAGCCAACTAAAAAATAAAAGCCATTTTAATAATTTAATATTAAAAACATCTACACTAACAAGTCTAACAATATTGGCTTATTTTTAGGAAAAATATATGTAGTTTATAAAAATGCTATATATATTGTAATAATATACAAACATGGTTGAAATATGCATGCTGAGCTGTAGAAACAAACACTGGTGCTTCTAAAAACATTCAATGAATGAATTAATACTGCATTTATGGCCATTTTGAGGTGAAGAAGCTACATGCAGCAGAGAGATAATCACTCCCAGAGAGTCTCCTTTTGAAATACTTCCATTAGTGTGCATTGACTGTGCTTAGTGCTTAAAAATGTGTTGTGTTAGTTTTTCAGCCTGGCCTGTACTTGCGTTAGATACTGGGTATTTGATTTGATATTTATATATTTGATATTTAATCATGATGGGAATTGCCTGTTAATTAAAGGGAGGGGTTTTTAACCTGTCTTTATGCTGTGTTGCCATAGAAACCATGAAAGCCTGTGGATAAGATGCATCCCATTACTTCACTCTTTTTCCAGATGCTCTCTGATAGTATGAATGGCATAGTGCATCTAATGCATGGACGCTTGACCAAATGGGTTCATGTAGCCTTCTGAATGTAGCAATAGTAAGCAGATTGTTTTGTGATAAGGAATAACAATTTCAGAGAATCCAACTTGCAAATGGCTTATTATTGTTTTAGCGTAATTAACTGAATTGGAGAACTTATTTTAAAGGGATGGTTCACTCAGACATGAGAATTCAGTTTACTCACCCTTGACTTATTTCGAAACTATGAGTCTCTTTCTTCTGTTGAACATCAAACAAGATATTTTGAAGAAAGCTGGAAACCTGTAACCATTGACTTTCATAGTTCCTTTTCCTTGTGGAAGTCAATGGTTACAGGTTTCCAGCTTTCTTCAAAATATCTACTTTTGTGTTCAGCAGAAGAAAGAGACTAATAAAAGTTTGGAACCACTTGAGGGTAAGTAAATTATGAGTAGTTTCATTATTGGGTGAACTATGCTCCAAAATACTTAATTTATCTTAAATACTTGCAGTACATAATTAAGGTACTTTATAGACATAAATGGTACCAAGTGAAACACTTTAACGCCCAAACAACATTTTCATTGCAGTTAGGGTTTTTATGATGCAGGTTTGTTAGAGCATCCATTAACCCTTACACCTTTTTATAAAAAAGAAATAATAAATAAATAAAATATGTATGTATGTGTGTGTGTTTGTATGTGTATACATCCATATCCGTTTTGTATGTAGCTTTGGGTAAAAGCACCTGTCAGTTGATTAAATGTAAATGTAAAATGTTTGAATCACTCAAAGGAACTCAAATTTATTAATAACTCTTTTTATTTTTGGAACTTTAGTTTTTAAACCAGATTCTTTCCCAGATTGTTCTTATATGAAGCTTTTTTTCAGACCCGCTCTGCGTTTTTCACTTTGACTTTTCCCACCTGGCTCACAACGTTTATCTGTGATAGCTGGAGGTCAAGTCTCAGTGGGGCATTCAGTATTTTCTAAACGGTTATTCACCCTGTGTGTAGTTCATTAAAGGAAATCCAATAATTAACCCACGCACTTCTCTGGCAGCACAAACTGTGCCCTGCATTATTTTAAATGTGACAATACGCTCCTTCACTCTGATCTTTCTCTCACTCACACCCTCAGTTGTTGAGTTTACCCCCATATACTGTTACAGGCCGATCGATAGACTCAGAGACAGAGTGGGGGATGGGTTTTTTTGTAATCATTATTGAGTTTTCATAATGTTTGTGCTACACTGTCACTTACAAATGTATCGATACTTTTAGCTGTTGCTATTTCGGTTTAGTGACAGCTCTTCTCAGTTTACAATGTCTGGCATTGAGCTGTTCTCCTCAGCTTTGTGGATAAACGCATCTCTTTAAGAACAATGAGCACTCGCCTGGTCTGATAGAAACAGATGTAAATGCTGACAAGGCAATCAAGACTTTAAGAGGCCACTCAGTGCATCCTGAGTTAATTTATGACTATCCTGTTCTCCTCTACTCTTTACCCTAATTGGTTTATCCTCACGCCCCTAACACTTAACTAGTCTCTCTTGTGTACTAGCTGTACGCTCATTAGCATGCTCTTTAGCCCTGTGCATTTCAGTCTCAATATCATTTGTTCAGACTGAATATTTTATGAGCCCAATGTCCTCCATCTCAAAATATGCTCTCACAATTAGAAATGAAAGGGAAGCCTCTACCAGGATGGCAATCGTAAAGAGTTTAATTATTTAAGCTTCAATTTCAGTTCATTAATTATTCTGTGACTGATAAATGGTGACATAGTTTTGCTTGTGTGTGTATATATTGTGTGTGTGTGTGTGTGTGTGTTTATATATACTTCATTCATGTAATCAGATGAATAAATAGTCTGTTAATGTAACTATCCATAACCCCCCACAGTTTACCTTAATTAATCGCAATACACACTTAGAACATTTACTTACTAACTTCTCAAGTGTTTCCAACCGTTTGAGTTCTTTCTTCTGTTGAAGAAGGAAAAACAACAATGTAAGTCAATGGTTATAGGTATCCATCCATCTATCTCTCTCTATCTATCTATCTATCTATCTATCTGTCTGTCTGTCTGTCTGTCTGTCTGTCTGTCTGTCTGTCTGTCTGTCTGTCTGTCTGTCTGTCTTTATTTATACTGTATATAGCAACACAATATCCTTTTAGAAATTGCACATTTCAGTATGAATGAATTTGTACAAATTAGCCACCTTTCTGATAATTAGTAAAATAGTGTTCTAGTGTGATGAGGCTGATATATACACAAACAAAGTAGCACTTGCTTACCATTTTGAATGTCATTGTTATAAAGTTGTTTTTTCTAAATGGCTCATGTTATATGTGCGTATTGGAATATTTAACCAGACTAGGCATGGTACGATAACCGTTTCCAAGGTATACCGCGGTATGGAAAAGTCAAGGTTTTCATACCGCCAAAATTTTCTGCTATACCGTTACTAAGGTTTGAGATTTTTTATTTACATTTTTTTGTTTGTTTTTTAGGTGTAAATTGTAAAGACGTCTGTGTTTTTGAAACAAATGAAGACAGCAGAAGTCAATGATTCGCTTGAATTATTCATCCTGACATGTTTACAACCTCAAAATACTTTAGATTTTTCTCAAAATAAAATATATTGTGTTCATGGGGGGAAAAAGGTTTTGTTTTTTAGCCAGACATTTAAAAAGAATATATTTTAGAGCATTAATCACAATACCGTCCTACAGTGAAAATGTGATATTTTTTTTCCAAAGGTTATCATTTTATCAGAATCTCATACCGGCCCATGCCAAAACCAGACAGACGTAAAATTCGAACAGCCTTCTGTAGGTGCAGTTTTACTCGCTTTCATCACTTTCACTTTAACTTTTGTGCACTCACATGTTCACATATCTGAACATCCAATAAACAACCAACACAGTGAATGGGGTTATAGGCTGCAATGTTAAGTTGACAAGAGTCGATGTGTGGAACACCCCAAAAACTAGCCCTACAGACTATAGCCCTTTAAATCACTTGTATGCAAATCAGACGTGTTGAGAATCTTACGTTCACGAATAAGTGTAACAATTTTGCAACAAACAGTTTTGGTATTGATTTCGATCACATGATTCATACTGATATTAATAAGTATTTTTTAACTTTTTATTTTAAGTTTATTTTTATACATCAAAGCAATTTACAAACTAATAATTAGACATGCCATGACAGCAGCAGTAGTTTAAACAATAAAAGAAATAAAAATACCAATAGATAAAAAAACAAAAACATTTAAGTGAAGGTTTCCGTTACTGATCATTTCATTTTCAATTTGTCCAAATACAAATTAACAGGTGCCCATCTTTGTATAAAAATGTACAGTTTCAATTGAAGTTGCGGAGTCTTATGTTCCATTCTGTAGACGGATTCAAGTTCTTCTATCTACTGAGCTAATGTTGGAGGGTTTTGGCTTCATCTAATTAATCCTTTTAGTTTTTCTTGTGCTTATTAAAAGTGTAGGTAGAATATAGCTCTGTTTTTATTATATACACTCTGGGCTATCCCTTCCAGCAAGGAAAACAAAGGAGTCAAAAGCAGATCTATATGCGCAATTGTCATAATCTCATGTTAAGAAATAGATAAGAAATAGTCATTGAAATGAACTGGCTCCTGAAAGCCAGTGTTCTGTAATTGAATATATTGAATATATAGATTTGTTTTCACTGTACATTCTGTATATTCAGTAGCAATAGTGGTGCAGTATGATATTATGGTATTCTGTCTGCATATTTGAATGCAGATGCAGGTAACCATTTCACGACCTAGATTATACACGACTAGTGAGTATAAGGGGGAATAACAAACAAACAGTCACTTGTTTGGCTCTCTTATCTATGGTCCCAGGAGGGAAAATAATGCACTGACTCATACACACGTTGCAGGAAAACACACACTGTTGGGTTTGATTTTATGATTCTTCCAATCCATCTGTGCCTCTCTTGTAAAAAGCATTAAAAGGCACATATGATATGACTTAAGACTTTCTTGGGTGATCTAAATAATTTAACCGATAAGATTGACTCTGAAATAGCAGGCTAAGTTTAACCACTATTGATAGATCACTGCTTATTTGTTTTATGCAGGTGTCCTAATCACAGCTCCAAGAAATGAATCTTGCAGAATATTATCCACATCTCTTAGGACGCATTTTCTTGTGGTTCCAACAAGATTCAACACTTGCTTGTCTCCCTCCCACCTCTCTTAGGTGTTGTGCAGCAAAAGCATCTAGCGAATTAATTATTCATTTGTGATAACGTTATCTATTATATTTACATTCGAATGGCAGTAACACTTCATAACTCAATGCATTCCGACAAACAAAGCATGCAATAAATATTCATCCGTTGAAATACTGCCTATCATATATTATCATGTTTCCAGCATGAAGTCACCATTATTAAAAACATACGAAGATATTATCTTGAGCACATTGTGACGCTCACTGCTGGCCCTAATGGATTTTATCTCTCCCATCCCAGTTTGCTCTCTTGTCCTTGTAAAAGGAACAATTAAACTCCTGCCAAGAGGAGCACAGCCTCCATGCCACGCTTGGGCTACAGCCTGCTTTTAGTGCTGCAGTTTCTCACAGCAAGGGCATTGCTTGTACTATTAACTGATTTATGTGTGTAAGTGTATGTGTGTGTGAGAGAGAGAGCGAGGGGGATTGTGCATGTGATGTTGTTAGGGTAGAGACAGTAGGAAGAAGGACAATGATAGGACGAACATTTAAAATATTGTAGACCAACAGTGGAAAGTGTAATATTATTGTGCTGTACCTGTATGGTACATAAGGTTTCCTACTGGTTTGGAATCAGTTCATCTTTGCCCATATGGCCACAATACTTCAAGCCACCACTGGAGTCGGAATAGGCGATAGAGATCCATATGCATTTAGTCGAGATGATGCACTCAGTGATGTCTAAAAGCTTCTAGACTTCCCCTCCACAGTCATACAGAGCGTTTTAAAAGGAGACATGGTTTGGGTTACGAGCAGCCAGGAAATGTATTCAGCCCTCAGGAGAATGATCTATTACTGAGTTCTCTCCGCTGCATGTCAGAATGAATAGAGCAGACCATGCTTCACTCAGCTGTGCATGTTGTAATACGAATGAAAAATAATCTAAAACGGGTTCAAACTGGAGTACAGGGACCCCCAGGAGAACACAATGGGTCTTAGTGGGTCCATGGAAGAAAACGATAACTACATTTATAAATTACAGTCATAATTTGGGAAAGGGTTTGTTTATAAACAATCAGATTTGGGGGTAATCAAAAAGTGTAACAATCCTTATCTAAAATGTATCTGATGTGTTATTTGCATTATGTCCCAGAATTAATCCTTGTGTTTTCTTTCCTGTCCCTCTTGTTCCCCCACAAATCATGCTTCCCATTGCTTTATTTTGGCTCTGCCATCTCTTCATTCCTATTTTGCCCGAACCCCCCCCAACTCATCTCCTTTTGAATTTTGCCCCATTCAATTTCCTGTCCATCTGTACAACCCTCTGTCTCCCTTTCTTCCTATGTTTCCATTCACATCCGGCCTCCCTATTCCCACCTACAGCAGCGTCCCCTCAAGCAGTCCCTGAGTGGCTCGCTGTGCCGAGAGTCCCACTGGAAGTGCCTGCTGCTCACCTTGCTCATGTACGGCTGCTTTGGCACACTAGGCTGGTGCTCCCTTTACCGCATCACAGTAATGGCTTCTGATGACCAAGGTCCTGCATACTTCTACGGAGACCGAGCCAGACTCTACCATGACAGCCCGTGTTCCAACGGCTATGTCTATATACCTGTAGCTTTCCTGGCCATGCTGTACATCGTATACTTAGTGGAGTGCTGGCACTGCTACTCTAAAACAGCTAACCTTGCTAAGGTGGAAATCACAGAGGTTTATGACAGGATACAGCGGTTACAACAAGCCACTCCCTGCATCTGGTGGAAAGCCATCAGCTACCATTACGTGCGGCGCACGAGACAGGTCACGCGCTACCGAAATGGAGATGCCTATACAACAACGCAGGTGTACCATGAAAGGGTCAACACACACGCATCAAGCTCTGAGTTTGATTACTCAAGACTTGGGGTTAAAGATGTTTCAAAGGAGCTGCAGGGTCTGCTGGAGCATCCCGTCACTCGGTTGCGCTTCACCAAGTGCTTCAGCTTTGCCAGCGCCCGTGCTGAGACTGCCTACCTCACGCAACGAGCACGCTTCTTTGGAGACAACGAAGGTCTGGATGACTATATGGAAGCACGAGAGGGTATGCATTTAAAAAATGTTGACTTTCGAGAACACATGCTAGCATTCCCTGACCCATTACACCCACCCTGGTACACCCGACGTTGGGTGTACTGGTTGGCGTCAACCTTCCTGCTATCGTGGCCTCTTCGTGTGATTGCAGAGTATCGCACAGCGTATGTCCACTACCACGTTGAGAAACTGTTTGGTGAGAATGAGGATGCAAATGACAATGATAATACTGAGACAGGGAACTACTGTACAGGCTTTGACCATGGCACCGGGGGTCCCACCCTACGCGTCATTTCACGGGTCAACACGGTGGATATGACCGAACTGGAATGGCACATTCGTTGTAACCAGCATATGGTGCCTAGTTACTCAGAGGCCTTGCTCATGGATTTGGACATGAACACAAATACACCGTTAACAGTTGCAATGGCTGCACGAATGCGACGCAATTCTAGTTACCTACTTCAGAGCTGCCCCAGGTGTCGGCGCTCAACAAGCAGCTCCTCTCTCCCTTCCTGGGTTAGAGGGAACGTGGCTGCAGGGACAAACTCATTCCCAATTAGGCCCGGTGGTAGGCTGTCCCTTAGTCGCAGCGGTTTCTCTCTCGGCCGCTTGCATACCACAAGAAGCCGCCACCCTTGCCTGTTTCACTCAAGAAGCCTTGGAGGTGGGATGGGCAGCCGGATGGAAGAGGGGGGTGGGGGTTTCCTTGGTCTTGGGTTTAGAGTGCCAGATGAGGAAAGGAGGGGTGTGTTAGAGAGTGAAGGGCTAGAAGATGAAGATGTAGAAGAGAGAGGCCAAGAACAAGTGGAGGAGAGAGAAAATGGAGAAACCAGGGAGGAGAATAGAGACAGGCCACCCACCTACCAAGACGCTCTGTACCTTCCGGTTTTAATCATTCATGGGGAAGAGAGCTGTCATGGGGGGCATGGGATTGACACAGGATAAAATATCCAGTGTGATGTAAAGAATATTTGAAGTGACTTTTGAAAAGTAAGGACAGACTGCCATCAGGGTACACATATAGGACAGGCAGATTGTGAAGTCAAGAAAGAGACTGGAGTTTTCAATTGAATCAAGATTCAAAAGTTGAACCCGAAGTGTCTCTGTAACACACCTCAAAATTTGTTCATGAATGTATGGAACAGGAGTATTCAATCTTGCAACTAGAGGGTCAATGTCCTGCTGAGTGTAGCTCCACCAGCTCAAACACACTAGTCTGGAAGTTTCTACAAAGCCTGTGAAAGGAAAGCGTGAAACCTTTAGCCAAAAAAAAAGAGAGAGAGAATTAAAGAGAATTATGAGATTGGCTACAAGCACATCATGTGATCCAAATTAGCCATTGCTCTTGATCCTATGGTAAGTAATAAAACTCTCTTATCTTTCCATGGTAAGATAATATCTGTCTTCTAGTCAGTCTGTAGCCTTTGATTAGCTGGTTCAAGTGTGTTTTAATTAAGGCTGGAACTAAACTCTCCAAGACAGTGGCCCTCAAGGATCAGGTTTGGACACCGCTGGTGTAGAATGTTGTAGGAATTGAAATGAAAATATACTTTGGTCAAGTCAAATCCATGTTGATACGGACTAACCCTAAATAAATACATGTAGTACATACCTAGTAGAAAATACAGATAGGCATGGAACATCAGTGTCCTATATCGATCTTAACATCCTATTATTGATATCTCTGACATATCATGTCCATAGCAAACTAAAGATCAGTGTGTCCTCCTTTTGACCATGAGAATAATGTATTTTACATAAAAAGCTGGGCGTCTGCAACCTGCGAACCATTGCGAAGCAGTTTTTGCAGCTCCGTAATAACGTGAAAAAAAGCCCATGCTGGTGTAGTATTGTAAATCCATTCGTCAACAACATGCAAGTAGCTTACGCAAAAGGGGACTCGGATGTGAACTGCATTCACAGGAATCAATATTAAGATTGACTATTAAAGGAGATCTGATAGAAACTAATGGTTCTCAGGGGGAAAATTAAAAACGAAATAAAATCAAGTAAAAATAAACCTAATAAAAAAAGGGGTGGTAAAAGATCAATGAGTGAATGTAGGCTGGTGAATTGTAATCCCTCACTGTTTGACACTGTGCTTTAATCCACTGTCCTGGCTAATGACTTCTTTTAATCTCTTGTCCTTTTTAATTGCCTGGTAGAAGCACAGTGCTTATGAGTTTACTTATCTCTGCCTTAGAGGTTTCTTATGTCAGCCTCATGTCTACTGCAGCCAACAGAAAGTAGATCTGTTCAGCGGCAGCTCAATGTATTCTTTTTAGTTCCTTTTAGTGCACACATTCTTTTTTTCTACCACTTTCCATTGTTTTTATACTGAGGTGATATTTTATAACCCCTTCACTTAAAATCAACTAATCACAGAAATGTTTTTTTTTTTTTTGCATTTTTAGATTTTCATTAACACGATAGTTAGTATATTTGATTTGATTTCAGGTTTTACTATTCTTGTTGGGATGTCTCTTCATACATTTGTAGGCCTGCTCATTCATCCCTCCCTAGACTGTTAGAATGTTTTAAAAAAATACTGGATTAAGCTTGTTTCAGTTGAATGCAACTGTTGTTATTAGATGAAATAGACAACACAACATATAAATAGTGAAACATTCCACAGCCTCATGTAGTCACATCGGTGATATGCACATAAAAGAGCAAACAAGCGTAAAAATACATGCGTAGGTCAGCACAAGCACAACGCGTCACCTACTTTACAAACAGTGCAGGGATTGAGTTAAAATAAGTCGTCCTTGGAATCACTGAAAGAACGAATGTATAAACACAACCTTGCACACGGAGAGGATATTAATAGGCAAAAAAGGTGAAGTTCAAAGCTAAGAGCACACACTAAGAGCATCCCTGTATTGTTTGTAGGATTTCTATTAAGTAAATTATTGCTAATATTTCAACAACAATAGCATATCTTTCAGCGATGAGGTAATGATTACAGTGGCCATGACCATGATGCTCTTATTAATAAAGTCAAACCATAAACAATGTGTTTACTGACTGCTTTATTGTGAATATTCATGACTTGCAACTACAGATGAACAACACAGATGATAATGCATTGATTCACATCTTTGTATATCATCACAAGGGTATTTTTAGCTCAGTCGGTCACTAAAGTCACTTACAAATTAAGGTTTGTTACTTGTGTACTGTTATTAGTATACTAGGCTAAAAATGAGAAAGAATACTTTCAGTCTATTTGGGCATTTCGCTTAAAGAAATCATACATGAGTGTACTTAAAAGTTTACATTCGTGTGTTAAAATAGCTACAAGTATTTAACTAGTGAATCACCCGCATACCTGTAAATTCAATTATGGTTGCTGAGAATACTAAACATTGCAAAGTAATTGTGTACTTTAGAGGTTTTCGACAGTTTCACTCAAAGTTTACTATGTAATCTAAAAACGTGGGCCTGTTTAGCCTCGAGTAGTATTGAAATAGTCCACGATATTACACACAAGTGCACTTCTAGCACTGCTGCATATTGAAATGAGAGTACTTCCTATATGAAGTATACTTTAAATTAGGGCTGACATTGCAGTATGTTGTTTCTCTATGATATTTATTGTGATATGAGCACAGCCTCACTATAGATGACTTGAATTAGCTTATAGATTCATCATTTTAGATTATTTGGGGTGATTTGTTTAAGGAAGCTCATATGGATAAAATATAACAAATATAACAAATTATATAAGGAAAGATAAACACTTTTCTAAATGTATAATAATACTTCATTGTAAAAATAAATACAATAAATTTTTGTTTATGCTACAAAACATATTTTCTTGTGCACAAATGCTTTCAATTTGAAATGCGTGCAGTCACTTCCCTTAAAAACACATGCAAATGATAAACTTTTACTCTGTTATGGTTAAACTTTGCAGTGTAATGTGACAATTGCAGATGCACACATAGCCATAGAGATGCTGAAACGATATGTTGTGCTATACTATTTAGGCTATACTAGTTTTTTGGAATTTTGATGAATCTTTAAAGTCACAAATGCTTCAGTTGACTTTGAATGATCCTTCAGTATTAATTAATAATGCTGCAAACTTCTGGATTTAGTCTTGGTAACTCTAGGCTAATGACAGAGTTGTTTTTAGACTTGGATCAATGCAGACTTGGCAAACACCTCAACTTGGGAGACAGTTAAAAGAAGATACTCTATGATTAGATTATTTAGTGCACAATAATTTCACATTTTTCAAACGACTTTTGCATCTATTTTTACTGAATATCATGTTTCATGTTGGATCGAGCCTTTAGGATGCAAGCTGAGATTGCTTTGTGCTGCACTGCAGGCTCAAATCAAATGTGTTTGGCCAATGCCTCCACCTTGTGGCGCTTTTCCACAGTGAAGCCTACTGTTCAAGTATTAGAATCACAATCAGAAAGAGTTTTATTGCCAAGTATGTTCACACATACGAGGATTGTGAACGATTTGTTTTCGTGACAGAGCTTCTACAGTGCAACAGAATTACAGAGACAGGACACAAACAAATAATAAATATATTTAAAGAATAGAAGTAAGTAGTGACTGCATTACATCGAGCGGACACTTAACACTAAAAATGAAATCATAATTTTAAGTTATGATTTTACCCACTCTCGACCTGCTGCAAACCTGAACAGATATAAGATATTTTGAGGAATGTTGGAAACTGGTAGCCATTGACTTCCATAGTATTTTTCATGTACAGTGCTCTGCATAAATGAGTACTTCTTTTGAAAATGAATAGTTTCTTCATTTCTAATTGAAAATAGCGATATATATTGATGCATTTAAACAATTATATCCATTAAAATCAGATTATGGTCAGCTAACAACTTAAATCTTTAATACAAACAAGTTATTGCAATAAAAAAACTAAACGGCATAATGTCAACTAAATTTTAGATTTTTTTAATGATTTAGATTTTTTATTACTTAATATTTTCCCTCGACATAATTCATTTGGGTGTACAAATTCTTGGACTGTGATCTTAAGCTTTTGTTTTTGTTAGATTAGTTCTAATTTTGCCTTTGGTACTGATTAATCTAATGTATATGCACAAATAAATTATTTCTATTGCATACTATAGATTAGGGGTGCCCAAACTTTTTTTTAGAAAGGGCCAAAAACCAAACTTGATAAAGGCTTGTGGGCTGAAGGTAAATATGCTTGCCGTGGGAGATTTCCTAATTTATTTAATAATTTTTAAAAATGACTAGAAAACATTGCTTTATATAGTATATCCTTTTACGTTTTATAAGAAATTACATTAAATACAAAAACAATCTCATTTATAACAGAATTACTCTAGTTTTTGCCATGATTTGCTCAGCAATATCTTCTGCATAGTTTTCTCTCCATTGAGTGACGGTATTTACATTTTTACAAATCAGATTTACAATATTTAATTGAAACATTTCGTTTCAGTTTGCTTTTTTTGTAGCTCAGCATTAAAACAAACAAAAGAATGTTATGTTAAATTAGAAATGATTATCTCTTTGTTAAAGATATTTTAATCATTCTCACTCTCACATTATTCTCACTCTCTTCTCAGATGCGATGGTGGGCCAAATCAAAGCCTACAATGGGCCATATTTGGCCCGCGGCCCCTACTTTGGGCATCTCTGCTATACATAATACAAATTTAAAAGAAATCTGTGAGGGGGATCCTCATTTATGCTGAGCACGTAAACAAGCATTGTTCAAAATATCTTAAGTTCAACAGAAAATCTCATAAAGCTTTGAAGCCACTAGTGAGTAGTATTTTTCTTATTTATTATTCATTCATAAAAAAACATTTTATTCAGTATTTTTTCTGTCATTCTTCTGTTGAACAAGAAAAATGTCTATAAGTCATTAACCACTGACATCCACATAGCACAAACAATAAATAAATAAAAACAACACAAGGAAACTAAACAAGTATTAGAAATTAAATGTCCTCCCCCTACTATTGATGTCAATGACTACCAACAGTCTTCAAAATATCTTCTTTTGTGTTCAACAGAAAAAAGAAATTCATAAAGATTTAAAACCCCTTGAGAATGGGCATTTTACTTTCTGGTTGCACTATGCTTTAAAAATAAGATTTAAAAAAAGATAATTTCTTGATTACCTGTAATGTAAGTTGAAGGGAATTATAACGTTAAAGCATTCTGATCGTCCTTCCTCTCCCTCCCTGTTCATAATCTGGGTTTGAAGGACAGGATCAGATCCTTCACTGCTGCTGACAATAATAGAGGAAGAGAAGAGAGTCTGGTAAGTCAATCATATAAACAACGTATTCAAAATGACTTTAGAGTTGAATGGCATTACACATTATGACATTATAATTATACATAAAAATGTCAAATATGTATACCAAGGGGACTCTAATAGTGACTGAATTAGTAAACTGCAAAACACTTAATTCTTAAATGTGGAGCATTCATTTTCAATCAGCACTGCATTCCAGTGGCATTTCTAGCTCTTAAAACACAGCGGTCGCTTTGTGTAGTTGATCAGATTGTTGAATGTGCTCTGCTTTTTTATTTAAGTTGTAAGTGAAGTGAAGTAACAGTGCAGGCGCTGAGATAAGCTCTTCTCTAAGCAGCTTGTTACCTCCCTTGAGCCTGGTGATTCAGACTAGTGTTGCCATCAGAGATTTAGGTCACAGAGATGACACACAGCATGTTGTCTGAGTGACAGCGATGAGAGACACTTTTTTAAATACTTGTAAGTGCTTATAAATCATGTGGACTGCGTTAAGATGAGTCTTGTAGTTGGTCAAATCTTTTAAACTTTGAATCTTAATGCAATTTTGCCATACTTTCCTTATAAAACTGCATCATTATTAAAACTATTAATTTTAAATCATATACGGTGGCGTAGTGAGTAGCACGTTCGCCTCACAGCAAGAAGGTCGCTGGTTCGATCCCCGGCTGGGCCAGTTGGCATTTCTGTGTGGAGTTTGCATGTTCTCCCCGTGGTTGCGTGGGTTTCCTCCGGGTGCTCCAGATAAATTGGCGGTTCGTTCCGCAGTGGCGACCCCGGATTGATGAAGGGACTAAGCCGAAAAGAAAATGAATGAATGAATACTTATGGGTCAATGAGGCATCAAATCAATAAGTTTAACAAATCTTTAAATTTTGTTGCGTTTCAGCCAATATTTATTAGAATGTGTCCCATTTTCTTAAAAAAATTAATCATACATTTTTAATCAATTAAACATACATTAATCATACATTTTTTTGTAATTCATTGTAATAATATATACCATATAATATTTTCAGGCATTCATTCATTCATTCATTTTCTTTTTGGCCTAGTCCCTTTATTAATTCGGGGTCGCCACAGCGGAATGAACCGCCATCTTATCCAGCATTTGTTTTAGGCAGCAGATGCCCTTCCAGCCGCAACCCATCTCTAGAGCACCCGGAGGAAACCCACGCGACCACGGGGAGAACATACAAACTCCACACAGAAACGCCAACTGACCCAGCCGAGGCTCGAACCAGTGACCTTCTTGCTGTGAGGCGAACGTGCTACTCACTACGCCACCGTGGCAGCCATTTTCAGGCAAATTTTCATAAATTGTTATCACAAAGCCTATTGAAAGATTCCATTTAAATATAAATTGTCATTATATTTTGCAACAATACTGACAATACATTATCTATTTGATGGTAATCTAACTTTACAAATATATGTATTTTACAAAATGTGTTTGTTAAACATTGAATGCAATTAATACAGTTTCAGTGTATAAAGTCACCTTTTTAATTCTAATTAGCTGAAGTTGCCCCATAAATTTAAACATTATTTTAAAGTAATTACATTTCCATATAACACCTTGACCAACTGCAGAGAAAATTGTCAAAAGCCGTTTTAATTAGCAAAACATTATAATGATGAACAATTACAAACTATTATATATTTTTCCAATATATATATCAGGGCTCAACAATAAGGACTGTCCGATGGCTCGGGGCCAGCATGAGAGATGCTCAGGACAGTAGACAGGATTGTTACTGGCCCGATCGGGCCAGTGCTGCCTTGTTACTAAAGTTTAATTTCCCTGTGGCTATTTGTCAGTTGCGTGCAAATACAATCAGAATCGAGAAACAGTTTGTGCTTTTAAGCCTTTAAATGCTACCTTTTCAGTAATTTCGTAATATTGCTTTTCGGTTCCTCTTATGTGATTGGATGTTTTGAGCATGTTATTTTTTTCTATAACCTTCTAACAACCAGTACAGCGAAGAGACAGCAACATCAAATTATGAGGCTAAAAGAAAATGTCTGTTTCTAACGTCTTGGAAGAAAACATTTATGTGGGTACAACACATTAAAAAATTAAGTGATGTTTTGCAGTTTACCATGACTTCCATACTGCTCTTTTTTGCATAATACTTTAAACTTTTCTCATTAAATATTTATTAAGATTTTTTTTTATTTAAATTCTACATTCACAGACATCATTTTGGACACATTAGTTAAAATATGTGGCTAAGCTATTAACATCTTCTTTTGGTGGGGCAAGTGAAAATTTTGGAAGAGCAAGTAAAAATTTGAACCAATGGCCCGATTGGACCACTAGAAAAAATCCTTGAACCCTGTATATATATATATATATATATATATATATATATATATATATAGCCATTGTTTTTGATAATATAATACTTAAAATGTAACAGTTGACCCAATCTGACCTTTTTTAATGAACCACTGTCAAATAACCATGACTTTTAGCCATAGTATTATTATATTAAAAGTGGAGTAATTATATGTTGTAATTATATATTATATAATAATTTTATATATATAATAATTATATGGCATGGTAATTACTCTATAACAGCCATAACAAATAACAAAATTCTATTAATTCACAAAAACATTACTGAGGTTTGAGATTGAAAGTCAACTGAGAACACAGTAGGCCTGTTTGACCTAAAATAATAGCCAAAAC
>CAIGQQ010008883.1:2445574-2468398 GCA_903798035.1 Danio albolineatus
AACTGAGAACACAGTAGGCCTGTTTGACCTAAAATAATAGCCAAAACGAATCAATATTTACATTGATTATGCAGTTCTGTCTGGCTTTAAAACCTTTTCTTTCTACTTCACAATCCCACTGGACGCGGCGTGGGTCAGCTGTGAGGTGAGGAGCCGTGGGATGTCGAAGGACCAGCTGGACTCGGCAGTGATCCAGGCGGAGGAGCTGCTCTCACTGGCTGCGGAGCTGCACGCGCGATGTCTGGAGGAGAGCGCGCAGATGGCGGCTCAAGTCGAGCGACTGAGAGAGGAGAGCCAGAGCCTTCACAGCCAAAGCGACCTGCTCCAACAGGACATGGCGGAGATCAACAAGACGCTGGAGGCTCTTCTGGACACTAAAGCCGCGTATGAGGCCAAAGAGAGACAGGCTCGCAAACTAAGCAAACAGCTCTGAAACAAGGCGGGAAAATATAGTTTGGCCCTTCAGATGAGAGAAACAAACAATAAACGTAGTTCCTTTTTCAAATTATTCAACGGAGTGGGCTTTTTGATAAATTAAGAGTACACACGACAGGAATAGCTTTTGTGCCAAATTAAAAAAAACAAAAAAAAAAACAAGGTATATTAAACTGCAGGCATCTTTTAAAAAAAGGGATAGTTCGCACACATTTTTAAATTGCTGTTAATTTAATTATCCTCAGGGGAGTTTCTCAATCTGGGCGCCACGGTGGCACGTGAGTAGCACGTTCGCCTCACAGCAAGAAGGTCGCTGGTTCGATCCCCGGTTGGGGCAGGTCCCGGTTGGCATTTCTGTGTGGAGTTTGCATGTTCTCCCCGTGGTTGCGTGGGTTTCCTCCGGGTGCTCCGGTTTCCCCCACAGTCCAAAGACATGCGGTACAGGTGAATTGGGTAAGCTAAATTGTCCATAGTGTATGTGTGTGAATGAGAATGTATGAATGTGTTTCCCAGAGATGGGTTGTGGCTGGAAGGGCATCCGCTGCGTAAAACAAATGCTGGATAAGTTGGCGGTTCATTCCGCTGTGGCAACCCCGGATTAATAAAGGGACTAAGCCGAAAAGAAAATGAATGAATGAGTTTCTCAATCTGCTTGCCTATACATTTTATTTTTAACCACACCAATAGGATTGTGCTTTAGATGGAAAAGAATTTGGTAAAAAATTATTATTAAATATTATATATAAGTATTAAAATACGTTTAAAACGGCTTAAACGTGATGCAAGTTGTAAATTGTATTTTCATTTTGAGTGAACAGTCTCTTTAAGGTAATCTGCTAACATGGCCAGCCCTTTATTGTATCTGAAGAAGTGAAATAAAAATGTGTATTTAAATTATATATAACAACGTGATGCAATATGCAATGCAAAATTGTTCTACACAACCCCATCCCTCAACCGATGGTGTGAGTTTCGGTCTCAGTAAATCGACCAATGGCTGATGTCAGGTGTTTTCTTTGAAAACCACTTTAACTTTTATAATCTGGTGATGGTTGGTTATGAATGATACTATTAATTCAAACTGTGAATGTAAATTTAAATGTAAATCTTTTTAATTTAATCATCTAAACTATATCTCAAACTCAATTCCTGGAGTGCCGCAGCTCTGCAGTTTTGTTACAACCCCAATCAAACACAACTGATTCAACTAATCAAGGTGTTCAAGACTACTAGACACTGTCTGTTTCTCAATTCCCAGAACGCAGAGAACGGACTTGTGTTCTTGTGGAGACCGGTCTTGCAGGTCACATCGGGAGAACAAACTCGGGAGACCACGAAGACAGAGAATGCGTCCTGTGAGAAATGAGATGCTGCGTTCTTCCTGATGGTGACATAACCCTCGTGCATCTTTAACCGAAGATTATTTAAACATTACAGCATCCATACAATGATTTATTGTTTTCCCCCGTTTCACAATATACACTCTGCATGAAGACCTTACAAATATAGTCTGCACAACACAAATAAAACAGGTTTTAATACGAATTTCAACAAATAAACACCCTTAATGTGTTTATGCCTTTATTAAGATGTTCATGCTAATGTGTACTGTCACCGGTTCATTTAGGGAAACTCCTGAGGTAAAAAAGTACATCTCTGTTCCCACCTCCAGTCGCAATGAATTCTGGGACTTTCAGAGCGAGTTCGGTGCTCAAATCTGCATCGGTGCGTCCTCGATACCAAGAACACATCCGGGAGCTTTCATGCGTCCTCCGTTCTTGCGGTCTTAAGTATTGGAACTGAACTTTGGCAGTTGATGATGACGTTACACAAGAACACGAGGACGCAAGACTGCTGAAGAACGCATATTGAGAAACAGCCACTATTAAGCAGGTGTGAGTTGGAGATGGTTGGAGCTAAACTATGCAGAGCTGCGGCCCTCCAGGAATTGAGTTTGAGACCATTGAAAACACTACACCGCACATAATTGTAAAGAATCAATACTGATGTACTGAGCACAAACTTTCAGTATAATTTTGCAAGGAACAAACATAAATATGTATAAACATTCATAGCTCTTTGTTTAGCTCTAATGTTAAACGTAACAGGCACTGTTAATGCTGAAAAGTAAGTAATTTAAGCGTGTATGTATACAGTACACATACAGACATACCTGTAACTGTGTTTACTTAAAAAAAGACAATATTTACACAAATACTGCTTACAATATTATCAAAAAATATTGATAATGCTACATTTACATAAATGTTAATTAAAAATATAGCCCATAATTGTTTTCCCAGCCAATTGCCTGTTGTAGTTCTCTACAGTTTCTTTTAATAAATAATTTCAAGCCCAAATAATGCATGTCAATTTATTTATTCCTTTGCTAAATGTCCAACTATCAAGTAGAATAAAACCTCTCACACTTTTCATTATTACTATATCTTGCAATAAAATGGTTGGTTGACTGTATGCTAGCCATTATCAATTTTTCATGTTCACTGACATGTGTCTTGGTTTTCTAGAGATAACCGTAAGACAGTGTTTCTCAACCACATTCCTGGAGGACCACCAACACTGCATGTTTTGGATGTCTCCTTTGTCTCTCACTCCCATTACAGGTCTTTCAGTCTCTGCTAACGAGCTGATGATCTGAATCATGTGTTTGCTTAAGGAGACATGGATTATGTACAGAGCTGGTGGTCCTCCAGGAACGTGGTTGAGAAACACTGCCTTGAGACATGTGTGTATAATTGTAGCTATTATACATCATACAGTATTGTGTATGCGAATAAGATCAAATTGAAGTGTTCCACAAAGATATTAAGCGTTTCATCATGGCTTGTGTTCCTGAAGACTGCATGGTAGCTTTAGGTGTTAATGATTTATCTCTGGCGGGACGGGCGATGGAGGAAGGGCTCTGTCTCAGCACGACTCCACTCATCATCACCCCAAACCTTCAAACTGGAGCTCTGGCGTCTCTGTATGACCACCACAGCTGTTATTAATATCCAGAAGAAGAAGCTGACCCACATAGACCTCTGTGGAGGAGAGAACAGAATTTACACTGTATTAAAAACAAATCAAAACTGATTTGGGGTGCGTATATACTGACACTTGCTGGTATGTCTGATGCATCACGTACAAGGTTTACATTACAAAAGCACACTGGTTTGTTCATCAAGCAGGATTCAAATATTTTGCACAAGAAAAAGTTCAATGTTTGACAGGTGCTTTAAATGTAACAAATGGCCATAAAGCGTATAAAGAAAAATCAAAGCAATCACTAACCTCAGTACTGTACAGCCCTGTGTAGAACTGATTTCCAGAGTATGGATGGGCCCATGTCTTATTCTCTGCATCTTCACAACTAGAATAAAAGTATTTCCAGAAGCACATTTTTAACTTTTACTTATCATGAGGGATAGTGATTAGCTTGTGCATCATTTCACAACGTTTACAGTTTTGTATTCCTCCAAGAAACCTTGTATTAATTTTTCACAAAACTTCATTTCAAGACAAAACCAATAGGCTCATTGGAAAATGCTTCATTTTTGTAAAACCACAAAAATACTTAAACATATGTTTTTACTGCAGTTTCTAGGTAAAATGGTTGCTACAGGGCAGTATGACGCCAACAACTTTTGTTTCTTTTCAAATTTTCATTCAGTTCTTTGCACAACACAACTTTTTCCTTGGCTTCAAGTTCAAAAGAGATAGCATTGTAAAATCAAGGTAAAACTATGTGGTAGCAGTGCACTTTTCTCTTATGTTTGCTTTTGAATACACTATTGGTTGAGTTTAGGTCATTAAAGGAGATTCTAAAACCTGAAACTATTGGGTCATATAAGGGAGGCATCCAAAATATGTACTGTTGGTGTGCCTCAGGGAACAGGGTTGGGAAACACTGCACTAGGTGATCTGTATGACAAGCCCTGGCTTCTCATGGATGTGTACAAGAAGGACGTGTATCTGAAACGTACAGTGAAATGTACACTATGTAACGTATTTCAGTTTTGCAAAAATGTAGACAGCGCCCTCTAGTGGATTTGTTATCAGAAACAAACAACAAAACGTACCCAGACCCAAAACACAGTTTTCAAAAATCAAGCAAAACCAGAGCTTAATTTGAGCCGAATCCTGTTCCGGAAAATGTCAGAAATTCGTGTTTTGCATTCCGCTGGATCAGGATAGCGGGAGGCGGATCAGCCAGAAAACATGACAGAAGAGGTAACTGTGGGCTCTTGAAGATTAGACTGAATGAGTCATTTAATTATTTTTTCACTTGGCACATTAACAGTGAACTGAATTGGCATTGTTCATATGATTTATGTTTGTAGCTACATGTTTTTATTATCCATGACTGACCTATAATGTTATATGGCACAAAATAATTAAATACTTTTCAGAAACGTGATGCTCCTTTTTTGCGCTATCACTGTTAAATGACATCATGTACCAGGAAAACAGAAATTGTGTGGTGGACATCAGTCACGGTGACTTTTATTTTCTGGTTTTGTTCCGGGAATTATTCATTTACAAATCATTTCCTCATATTTGTGATTTTAACTTTTATAAGTTTTAATAACTTTTATAAGAATCTTTTAATTTCCTGCCCAAACTTTTGCATTCCCTAATAATACTTTTGTGGTTTCCAAACTTGCCATAAAAGTTTGTTGTCTTACCATTTTGTTTTCTCTCACAAAAATGTTTCCAGTTCCCCAAGACACTATTCCTTTACTCACAAAACTTTAGTGTTTTCACAAGAAACATAGCCATCACCTCAGGCAAACCATTTTAAGTGCTCTCAAGAAATGGTACATTCACTAACAAAACGTTTACACTCCCTCAAGAAACTGTGTTGATGTACAAAACTTTCACGTTCCTCCAAAAAGTCACATTCCTTTAATATTTGCATAGCTTTACCTCTCCAAACCTATGCAAAACATATTTTCGGCAAAAGCTTTTGAAACTTAATGTACACTTGCAAAACATTTGTGATTTCTAGGATGAGATTGTAGGTAAATAATTTCTAAAATATATATCAAAAGTCACAAAGAGGAGCTGAAATCACCTGTTAAGGGAGGGAACGTTGTGAAGGACCGAAAAACATAGACTGTCCCGACCGATCTTGAGAATACATCCTGATACCAACAGCAAAAACAGAAGAAGGCCACAGACTCCCAGAGATGTGTTGAGAGACACGGTCCCTCTGTAAATACATGCAGACATTGAACAAAACACAAGAATTCTGAGCATTTGATCTATAAATAAGAAGTAAAATGTGAAGTCTATAAATATCGAAACATTGCAACCTTCTCACATCCTCCTCCACACAGCTGGCATAGATCCAGTACAGAATGAGGGAAAAGCAGTAAATAGCCATGCACACAGCGATGGCTGACACAAAATAGCAGACAGAAGGAGAACTAGAGCCTTCCACAGTCAAAGCCTGGCCAGATGTGTTGTAATGAACACTTCCATAGAGGACGCAGAGTCCTTCAAAGTGACCCTAAGAAGACAACAAATAAACATAATCTTTACTTGCACATAACAAATATAAGGAGACTCTTTAGCGAACCATATTTGACAATGAGTAAGTGTGTGACAAACAGATGTATAAGGAAAGTGCTTCCATGCCAGCATCATATGACTTTAATAAGCTATAATATGGTACAAGAGGCGACTGATCACATGGTAAAAGCGGTGTCTGACCTGGGATCAGCAACAGCACATATTTTGATATTTATTACACAGGTTTTTCTCATCAAAAATAATCTTGAATGCAGATTTAGCTTGTCTTTAAAAATAATTAAAACAATCAATTTCTTTCAAAATAAAACTAGAAAATACTTGACATCAGCAAACACAATGTTAAAATGTTAACAGATTTAAGTGTGTAAAAAGACTTTGCATGCAAAATGTGCGCGCATTTGTCTTACAGTCGGTTTTCTGTTTATTAAACATTACTGTTAAGCTTCACAAATTAGCATTGATCAGACATTGATGTTGAATTAGCACTACCTGAGTCAGTGTCATCCATGCGGCTGCTATCACCCCGCAGATGAAACAACCGGCGTAAAGGACGAGCTCCAAAACCAGCAGCCAGGGCATTCCCATCATGAACACGCTCTCACAGTCACTGTCCCACAGAGTCAACCAGCCCAATGCCTCATTCATACACTCCTCAAACTGCTGTGGCAACGAGGACCGTCTCCATAAAGCATATCCTGTGCTCACAACAATGTCGCTTTTCACAATGATTCTTGACAAATGGGCTAGAGAATTTCACCGCATTGCTATTAGGTGTAATACAAGACTGCATTCAAGTCAGCCTGAAGCCAGTGACGGGTGGATTACCAAGATTATCTAGAAAATGCAGTCCAATACTGATTACAATGACAACATTTATAATGGGATCTGATGGATTACACATTTTTGGTAATGTAATCTGACACATTTTTGATTACTAATAGGTATCTGTTGACTTAATATGTATTTAGGATTATTCTGATTATTTCATAGGATTATTCTGTATCATGTATTGATCAAAAAATGAAACAGAAGGAAAATACTTAGCATTTTTGCATCAAAAACATCAAATGCATTAAACTTTACATTTAACACAGGTTTCCCAAACTTATTTTCGTGATGGAACCTACTGTGTGTCAGTTAATAAAAAAAGCTATTAATTAAGTAATATAAAAGAAGCGAATATCAAATAAACATGTTAAAGAAACTGATAACTGATACAATATTTATTTTTGTTTACCTGAACGTCATGGCCATCATGGTGAACATGAAAATGCTTAGTTAAATAATTTAAATAAAATCCTAAAATCTTAGAGATATTCGAATATTTTAGGTGTTAAGCAAATCAAATCTGCATTTGATGCAATTTAATTTAAATCTCTTTTTTAATGTCAATCTCTGCATTGCGTGAACAATCGTTAATTAACACACAACAACAATGACATTACACAAGTTTGAAATATTTTGCATCCAAATTTCACTGGTAAAAGTAGCCAGGGTCATTGGATATGATGGAGACAGCAGCTGTACATAAAATGTGAACATTCATTCATTCATTTTCTTTTCAGCTTAGTCCCTTTATTAATCCGGGGTCGCCACAGCGGAATGAACCACCAACTTATCCAGCATTTGTTTTATGCAGCGGATGCCCTTCCAGCTGCAACCCATCTCTGGGAAACATCCGTACACACTCATTCACACTCATACACTACGGACAATTTAGCCTTACCCAATTCACCAATACAACATATCTTTGGGGAAACCGGAGCACCTGGAGGAAACCCACGCAACCACGGGGAGAACATGCAAACTCCACACAGAAATGTCAACTGACCCAGCCGAACCAGCGACCTTCTTGCTGAGGCGAATGTGCTACTCACTACGCCACCGTGAAACCCCTAAATGTGAACATGTAATTAATAATAAAGGGTATTCATTCATTTTCCTTTCGGCTTAGTCCCTTTATTAATCTGGGGTCAACACAGCAGAATGAACCACCAACTTATCCTTCATATGTTTTACACAGCGGATGCCCTTCCAGCTGCAACCCATCACTGGGAAACGATTAAGGGTATTTTAAAATCTAATGTAACCTAAAAAAAAAAAAGGTTCTTCAGTAGTTCTTTACGGTGGTTGAGGTGCTATTTAGCACTTTTACTGTGTAAAGAACCTTTAAAGCACCATAAAGGTTCTTCAGTGGTTCTTCAGTGGTTCTTTAAGGTGGTTATGGTGATATGTAGTACTTTTACTGTGTAAAGAACCTTTAAAGCACCATAAAGGTTTTTCAGTGGTTCTTTGGGATGTTTAAAGTGCTATATAGCACCACTACTACGGGTAAGCACTTGTTCTTATAGCTAATTCTCAAAACTCTTATGCCGGTTTTATTTGCGGAAAGGGTAAATAACATTATAAGCACCTTAAAATATAGGTGCTATATAGCATCGTTTGACAAAAGTACTGTATAGCACCTGTTTTTTTAAGTTTTGGTGCTATTTAGCACCTTTTTTTAGAGTATACTTCAAACTATCCTACGAAAATTTTGAAATCTGTTTACATTATTACATTGCCTATATGTTCTATGGTTATCAAATAAACACTCAGATATCAGATGTCAGTATCTGCTTAAAGCCGGACAACAATTGCCAATGGATTAATAAAGATGACATGCTAGTTTCACAAAATAAAATAAGTGACATAAGACACTTTGAGCTTATACTGTCTGTCACTACTGCTTAAGATAAAAATTATATACATAATATTGCATTAAGTAAAAAAAGTCTGTGATTTCAAGATGCCCAAAAAAAACCAATGCTGCTAGATATACAAAGTGATGACAAAATAACATCAACAACAACAATAACAACAAAAAATCTAACTATTAATGCAAAGCACGAATTTAGCAGCAGCTTCTGAGTATGAGTGAAAACCTTTTATTGTGATGATCACCAGTACAGCGACAGCAGGATTTGCTGATTAAGTGAGAAAAAAGATCGGTACTTACATAAATATCAGCAAAACATCACATGGACTTTGACACTGAATAACTGAGCTAGACACGGACGTTCTCCATAAAAAACATGCAAGTTTGTATGCAAAAAGATGCTTAATTCGTGTTTCTCCAAACCAACAGATGGCGATGAACGCTTCAGACGAGACGAGCCACAGTGACGCGTAGAAGAAACTGAACTGAAGTTTGCTCTGTTCTGTTGGTGTTCATACAGTCTATTTTGATGTTCAGTTGATCGTTTTCTTGTTTTAATGAAACTTCTAATGAGAGTTTTGTGATAAATCAAACCTCGCCTCTGTCAACGCTTTATTTTTTAATAAAGATGATTATTTGGCAGATGTTTTACCTCATTTTATTGTGCACAGCGTCGTGTGCAGCAGGTAAGAATTCTCTTAAAGTCTGTGCTCCGTTATTTTCGGCATGGGAACATAATAATGCTGCGTATTATTTAAAGTACCATGGTAAACAGTATAGGGGACATGTCACAAGTGGTAACCGAACTAATGTGCGAATATAAAGACAACTTAACCTCAAACGTAAAAATGGTTAATTATGGTTGTAAAGTAATGTCCATTTGTGTAACTTATTGTAAATGCACAAGATTACAGTTCCAGATATTTACTTTAATTTCTGTTTGACTTATGCCACGTCTCACATTCCACAAGTTTTCCACTGATGTGTTGAACAAGTAGGAACTTTATAGAGGAAAGTCTTACGGTCTTTTGAAATAGTGCTTATGAAATAAAAATCATGAGACCAGAAGTTGTTTTAAATTCTAATATACCTAGATTTTATTTAAATAGGAAAGTAATTAAAACATATTGAATAACTACCTAGTTGTTTACAGCGACCTCTCACCTCACATGTGTAATCTGTTTGTAATAGTAGTTTTATTAATTTCTTGGGGCATAAATATTCCCAAAAGCTGGGGAAAACTGAATGAACATCAAGTGGAAATGTTGTTGCAAGTAAATATTTCCTAAAAATGAATAAACTGTTCTGTCAGATGAGGAGATGGTGTCTATTCCTGGTGGGGCGATGGTAATGGGAACAAGTGCTGCTGATGGGAGAGATGGAGAATCACCAACACGGGCTGTGACTCTCCAGCCATTTAAGATGGACAAATATCCTGTCACCAACTCCAACTTCAGGTAAACTCCAACTTCACCTTAAAACTGTTACACATTGTCCTCTTCACTGCTAGTTTTGCTGGCTTACAAAATTGCTTCTGTTTACTCCAGAGAATTCGTCAGACTGCAGAAATATAAAACAGAGGCTGAAACATTTGGCTGGAGTTTTGTCTTTCAGGATTTTGTATCAGAGGAACTGAAAAGTAAAGTCACTCAGAAAATTGAGGTATGCATCCAAAGCTGTGATACTTAACACAAAACACAGTGTTTTCTTTGTATTATGAACACTTCTATTGTCTTGAGATTGTTGTTGTCTTATGTCCTAGTCTGCGCCTTGGTGGTTACCAGTGGAGAAAGTATTCTGGAGACAGGTAATGTAGTTTATACTCCATAAATAGACTTTTTATATACATCAAATATCAAGTTTAGTGGTTGACCATTATGGATTTCTTTTTTAATAGGTATGCATTCATTCATTTATTTATGAATAACAATAAGATAATACTTTATACTTCTTAAATTTTTATGGAAAATTTTTAAATGTGTTTACACTTGTGTAGTACAGTTCTATTTAGTCCTGGTGTTTTAACATTCTGGTTTTCGTACCTTAAGCAGGCTTTATATTTTTGTTATAGTTATGGAATATTGGGGACTTTGTTTAAGATTTAAATTGTAATTTCCATTTATCATAATGTATTTTTTTTCTATACTGTATTTCTTTATACTGTGCTCTTTTGTTTCCTGCTGTTATGGTTAGGCTATTTTCAGCCCATTTTAGTCCTTTTACACTCATCAACTGGCAGTCACTGAAGTCAAATACTGTCAGAAATTGTCATAATCTGAGCAAAATTATATTTTTTTTGTTCTCATGGTGGCTATTTAAAGTAACGCGAAAGGATATTCAAGCTAAAAACATTAATTTAATGTTATATATTATTAACATGTAAGTACAACATCAGCATGTTTCCCTTTTATTAGTTGTTGAAGAATTTGATATTTAGCTTAAAGTGGGAACCCTGCTTCAGATACAAAATAAAAGTCTTTTAAGGCATATATTTTGCTTAAGCGTTGTATCATTTTTGTGGTTGAATCTTTTGCTATATTGTCCATTGTTTTTGGTTTGATTAGATATCATTGGGGCGCCACTGTGGCGTAGTGATTAGCACGTTCGCCTCACAGCAAGAAGGTCGCTGGTTCGAGCCCTGGCTGGGTCAGTTGGCATTTCTGTGTGGAGTTTACATGTTCTCCCCGTGGTTGCGTGGGTTTCCTCCCAGTGCTCCGGTTTCCCCCACAAGTCCAAAGACATGCGGTATAGGTGAATTGGGTAGGCTAAATTGTCCGTAGTGTATGAATGTGAATGTGTGTGTGTGTGTGTGTGTGTCTGTTTCCCAGAGATGGGTTGCGGCTGGAAGGGCATCCGCTGCGTAAAAAATATGCTGGATAAGTTGGCGGTTGATTCCGCTGTGGCAACCCCGGATTAATAAAGGGACTAAGCCGAAAAGAAAATGAATGAATGAAGATGTCATTGGTCCATATTGCTTTCATATTCAAATAAGTCCTTACACGTATTCAGTCTCATCAAGGTTTGTCTTAATCAAACCAAACCTGCCAAAAGTGCTCTTTTATTTAGTTTTAGTGAGTGTGTCTGCTGTCTGTGGTTTGATGTCCGCAGCCAGCAGGACCAGGCTCTGGTATCAAGGACAGACTGGATTGTCCTGTGGTGCAGGTCAGCTGGAATGATGCCCAAGCTTACTGTCAGTGGAAGAAGAAGAGACTGCCAACCGAGGAAGAGTGGGAAATGGCTGCCCGTGGAGGACTAGAAGGCAAGCCAAAAACACCTTATGCCCCTCAGCGCATAAACAGCTGTCATCATGCATCATTTTATGTACTTTAATTTTACGTACTATTTCAGGCAGGTCATATCCATGGGGCAACAAGTTCTTGCTGAACCGGACTAACCTGTGGCAGGTCAGTTGAGGTATATTCTTGCAGGAGGCATGTATATACAAGGCATGTATACACAAGTATATATTTGTAAGGGTTTTGGTAAATGGTGAGATCTTTGTTCACAGGGCCCGTTTCCTGATAGGGACTCGGCTGAAGATGGCTATCATGGTGTCGCTCCTGTAACTGCCTATCCTCCACAGAATAACTATGGTATGTGGTAATAACTACACACAACACATAGAGGCGAAGACTATAGAATTCACAAGACATGTCACTCCTTTGGTTTTGAATGGGGAAAAGTGTAACATCAATATGGCGAATGCAGCCCCGCCTTCTAGTACAGTAGCCAATCATCAATGATTATAGAGTGAGGATTCTCTGGGGGAGGGGCTCGGACCAGATGTGAGTATTTAAGATTTTGTGTTTGAGCGTTTGGAAAGTAAGCTTAAGAGACAGTTGTTGTTTAATTTTATTGGTGACTTTGAATATGAAATTTAATCGTAAGCTTGGCAAACAGTTTTGGAGAATTTGATGTTTCCCCATTCAAATAGAATAGCCGAGAGGCATTTCAAAGATGGCCGCTGAGTGAAATGACTGGCCTTAAAGGGACTTTGATAAAGCTCTGGTAGTTAGTTAAGAGTTCACTTCAAAATTATCCATTGAATGGATTTGCCATTCATTTTAAGTCAAATGTTCATTTGTGTTTTTTATTTATTAAATTATATTATCACATTGATACAATTCACATTAATAGATGATAATGTGTCTTCAAAATCTCATTTTAAAACCTGAAATATTGGGAACGAAATGTGTGTTTGAGTGTAATATATATACATCTATGGAAAAAAGTAAGAGGTACTAAGTGTGTATTAGTATAAATATATATGAATAAAACAGTTTTTTTATGTCATTGTGATTTTCTGCAAAAAATGGACTAAATAGTAATATTCCTTATATATGTGTTATAACTCATTGATCTCAATCTAAAGATTAAACTCCAATCTTGTTTCAGGTCTGTATGATATGCTGGGTAATGTGTGGGAATGGACCTCCTCCAGTTTTCCTGGAGCTCAGAGCATGTTTGTGCTGCGTGGAGCGTCCTGGATCGACACAGCTGACGGATCAGCTAATCACAGAGCTCGTGTCACCACTAGGTCAGTCATACTGTTTTCATGATATTATTCAAAGTCAGATCTTCTTAGACTTTTAATTAATTCATAAAAATTGATTCTAACAGTTCCAGGCCTAAAGGTGGTCTGCCATCCTAAAGAGTGATAAATAAAATTTGTTTTTGTTTTTTGTTGCAGGATGGGAAACACACCAGATTCAGCCTCTGATAACCTGGGCTTCCGCTGTGCTATGAACTCCAGTGCAAAACAGAAAAGGAATGAGCTTTAAGGAGCAGATATTCCAGACTAGAGGATGCCAGTGGTGGCAGTTCATTCCGACCCCTGATAAATCAGGGACTAAGCCGAACAAAAATGAATGAATGAATGAACGAATGATGCCTGTGGTGCAATAATAGAACATTTCTCCTGTGGAGAAACACTTCTGGACTTAAGTGTTATATCTGTTTTTTTAATGCTGTGAAATTAAAATCATACCAAACTATCCTGTCTTGGCTCATAGTTTTCTTTATTAAAATCTTTTTTAGACTTTCCTTATTGCTGTAGAATTTCTTTATACATATATGTGCAATTTTAATATTTTCAAAATAGAATATAAAATTAATTAATGATTTCAAACCATTTATATAAAGTCTAAATTATATTGGTTGTTTAATGTAATTTTCACTTGATTGTTTGTATTATTAATTAGTATTGTGCTCCATTACTATTGTTATTTATTTTAATTGATTTCTTAACAGTTCAGTCATATAATGATATATGCAATGTATTGTTTGTCTTAAATTAATAAATACTAATCAAATAAAAATGATTAGTTAAAATCATTATTAATTATCCATAGTTTGGAAAAATGTTTCCTTATCTGATCAACAAAAAAAGTGGCATTTCGAAAATATCTGAATGATTTATTAAATAAATGTTACTTGAATAAATATTGATAATAATTTCCACTACCATCTCAGCAGTAAAGGAATATATTTTTGGACCTTTATCAACATGGTCTCAACGTAACTTGTATCCACTTATAACTGATGGCAAACCCTCACCAAGTCCTCTGTGCTGCATCCATTTCCTCAGCCGCGATGGACAGCAGAATGACTTTTGGAGAGTTCTCGAATAAAGCTGCTCTGTTCTGCGTTTGGCCTTTCTTCACCCAGTGGCCTTTCTTCACCCATCTTGAAAGCGCATGCGTCGATCATTTTGCGCAGAGGTTTGATGGCATATGGGTCGCTCCGGATAACTTCTTTGGTCACTGGTTTGGCACGACGATAATTACAGTAGATGCGCATGGCAGCAAGTACAGTCCTACAAATAACCTGCAAAACAACAATAGTGAATGACTAGAGTCAGACTAGAGTGCTTTTGAAGTCATCTGGATAAACTATCATAACTATATAAACTGTCTACCTTGAACTTCCTGTAAGGGCTGAAATGGCGAACTTCTGCAACCACATATTGTTGGAAGAAGGGGTGATTGAGCGCTTCTGTTGCAGTGTATCGACTTTGTGGATCCACAACTAAAAGTCTAGAAATCTGCATGAAGGAAATCGAGATGAGCAATCTGATAATCTGGCTTAACTTTGTATTGGATTATTTAAAACGAGCAATACACACCAAGTCTTTGACTGTGTCTGAACGGTCATCCCATTCTGGTGAGCTGTATTGGTATTGTCCCGCAAGAATCAGGCGAAGCATCAGCATTTGTTTTCTGTGCCAGAAAGGTGGAGATCCAGCCAGAAGAGTGTACAGGATCACCCCTGTGCTCCAGCTGACGAGAGCAGACCAAAAGTGGGTTATTATGGGAATCACAATCATGTATTGAGTATGAGTTAGCCTTATTCACTTTATTCTGCCTCTTGTCACTATTTATGTAGTTACAGAGAAGATCACTAGTCTCTCACAGACATCACTAGTGCTTTCCAAATGGGATGTACAGTATCACCCTACGAAGGGCACTTTGGAGTGAAAATAAAAATCATAGCTGTCATATTCCAAACCAAAGTACTTTGAATTGGCCACCTCGAAGGGCCCTTTAGAATAAAGGATTAGAAAAAATGCAGCTGATGGACACTTCAGGCCATGGTCCTTTGAGCAGGAAAGTTGTTTGGTATAAGAAACTGCACTCAATTTGGAAGGACTCATCCCTGTATGCTCTAATCCAGGGGTGCTCAACCCTGTTCCCGGAGAGCCACCTTCCTGCAGATTTTAGTTGCAACCCTGATCAAACACACCTGAACCAATTAATTAGGACCTGAACAGCACTTGATAATTAAAGGCAGGTGTGTTTAATATGGGTTGCAACTGAAATCTGCAGAAGGGTGGCTCTCCGGGAACAGGATTGAGCACCCCTGCTCTAATCTCTATTCAGGGACCCTCCAAAGAAAGTAGGGCATAGGGATGAGTGCTTCAGAATGAAACCTAGTGCACTAGTCTATCTCAGACATCACTAGTTTCTCACAAAACATAACTAGTCTCTCACAGGACATTACAAGGCTGCATACCAGTACAACATTTATGCCCTTCATTCACAAACTTCCCTCTGTATCATTGACTCGGGTGTACGTCATTGATTATGGTACACTAGTCTCCACTGAATGTGTCCACGGAACATTTGAATGGGGTTAAATGGAATTTCCTAAATTCAGGGGTGCCCAATCCTGTTCCTGAAATTCTACCTTCCTGCAAAGTTCCAACCCTTTTTAAACACAACTAAACCAACTAAGAAGGATCTGAGGGAGCACTTGGTAATTCAAGACAGATGCATTTGATCAAATTTGCAGCTAAACACTGCAGGTAGGTAGACCTCCAGGAACAGGATTGGGCATCCTTGCCCTAAATCCTTGAGCACTTGGGAACATCATTGTTGTAAGAAATGAGTTTGCCTCGACCCAACTTCCACTCTAAATGGTGAATTGATGCTCATTTCCCAAACAGGCTGACTTATGAGAAGTAAACAGTTTGTTGTCTCTTCATTGTTTGAGGTGACTACATCTCGACCAAATTGTAACAATTGTAGAATGGGGATGGGTGTGGTGCACAGGGAACCATCTCATCAATGGTGTTGAAACTGCATTAACATAGAGAGATAGAGGATGCAGCTGGGTCAACAGCCAAGGAGCAACTTAATTTACATCTAAAAGGCAAGTCTAGAGGCAACAGCTAAAACAGTATAAAGGTTTGAGTTTAAGGATGTTCAGGGTTCATTCTGACTCCGGTGAACCCAAGATACTGCCGTGTATTTTGAGACTGCTATGCTGAATAAACATCTTCATTGAGATTTCCACGTCGTCCTCATTTTTTCTTACACTGTTGTTACGTCACAATCACATTGCATTCTGGGACACACAGGTGCTAGCGTGGTATGAAACAGATTAACTCCCTCTGTCCAAATCGAGGGGTTGAGGGAATGTCCATGTAAACTTTCTTTGTTCACTTGACGGACTGGAATGCACTTTGAAACGGTGGCCCTAGTCTCTTACAGCACATCAGTCTCTCACAGGACATCACAACCAGCTCCTTTACTTAGCTCCTTACAGGTCAACTGCAGTTCCATAGCCAGAGTGCTTTGGATCCATAGAGCACTCTATGATTTCTGGAGCCAAGTAACCTGGTGTCCCGCAAACCTCTAGGAGAAAACAGACAGGTTCATTTATACTTCAGTATCTGCATTTTAAATTCCTTCAGAATGCTTCTGGTATTTAAAGGTGTTCATTCAGTCAGTCACCATTCAGTCTTTGTCCGGGCTCAATCTGGATGGAGAAACCAAAGTCGGTGAGTTTGATATTCACATCATCATCTAACAGAATGTTCTCTGGTTTCAGGTCACGATGGACTATATTGTGAGCGTGAAGATACTCAACCACCTCCAGAAGAGCTCGAATGATCTTTCTAACAAAGAGTGAGAGGAAAAGACTAATGCTAATAATAATCAATCATTCAGGTCATTAAGTGTATTTTCATATCACTTTAAATTTTTATTTATTCTGTATATTCTCACACTGAAAAAAAAAACAAATACAGTCCGTAATGTATGAGTGTGAATGGGTGTGTATGGATGTTTCCCAGAGATTGGTTGCGGCTGGAAGGGCATCTGCTGCGTAAAACATGTGCCGGATAAGTTGGCGGTTCATTCCACTGTGGCGACCCCGGATTAATAAAGGGACTAAGCTAAAAAAAAAATGAATGAATGAATGAATTACAAAATTTAAAACTGCTTTGATCAATATTATTACCCTGCCTGAGTTTTTTCTATTATTATTGGCTATAATAAACCACTGTTGTCCAAAGACATGCCTAATTAACCTAATTTGCTTACTTAACTTAATATGCCTACTTAAGCAATTAATAATTCCTTACAATTACATTTTCTAGACACTCAATTGTTTACACAATGGGGGGGAATCTCCTCATCCACCACCAGAGTGCAGCATCCACCTGGATGACGCGACGGCAGCCATATTACGCCAGACTGCATACCACAGCTGATTGGTGGAGAGGAGACAGAGTGATGAAGCCAGTTATGATATGGGGATTGTTAGGAGGCCAATGGGCAGATTTGGCCAGGATGCCGGGGTTAAACCCCTATTCTTTTTTGAAGAACATCCTGGGATTTTTAACGACCATAGAGAGTCAGGACATCGGTTTAACGTCTCATCTAAAAGACGGTGCTCACTGAGCAGTATAGAGTCCCCTTCACTATACTGGGGCATTAGGACCCACACAGACCGCAGGTTGAGCGCCCCCTTTTGGCCTCACTAACACCACTTCCGGCAGAAACCTAGCTTTCCCATGTGGTCTCCCATTCAGGTACTGACCGGCGCAGCTCTGCTTAGCTTCAGTGGGCGACCATGTGAGAGTTGAAGAGAGCTAGCTGCCGGCTATTGCACTTTAAGCTGAATGCTTGCATCTTGCTAAATATTATATACTGTCACCATGACAAAAACAAATTAGTTATTAAAGAAATTAGAAATTAGTTATTTAAAATATTATGTTTAATATATGTTGAAGAAATCATTCTGTTAAACAACACTTGAATGTACGAGAATTTCACAGGAGGGCTAGTAATTTTGTCTAACTGCATAGAAATGAAATGGTAATATGGTGAATTGTTTTATATTTAAATATATTTGAGAATGTAATTTATTCCTGTGTCACATTATCAATGCTGAAAACTATTATGCTGCTTAATATTTTGGTGGAAAATATGCAATATTTATTGAAAAAAAAATCTAAATCTTTTTTCTTTCTATAAATGCATCCTTGTTGAATAATATTTTAAAACTATATAAAGGAATTCATAGTATAAAGAACGAGGCAGTGTGCCATGACTAGGGCCCGACGGGATCTGCGGACAATTTTTTGCCATTTCTGCGCACATTTTTGTTAAAAATCTGCAGATTCATGTGGGATGATTTTGTGAGTATCATAACTAAAACCTAAATATATTGTATGAAATAAAAGTAATACTTTTTTAACTTTTATTCAATGTTTGCAATGCGAATCCAACGAGATCAACTTATTTGGTAAACAAAGCAAGTCTCTCATATAAAATATCTATATAAAAGACTTCCCAAACTGTGTTGTAAATAAATCATATGAATATTTTCATATTAGTCAATATTATTACTGAAATTAATTTAAAAACGGAATAAATATAAATGTACACACATTTACACAAGTAAATATACCAAATCAATAATGGGCTAAAAATCTGCGGAAATCTGTGGGATGGGCCTAGCCATGACCTAACATTACACTCATCAACAGACAAGATGCCCTGTTGATGTTCACAACAGCTAAAGCCATCTAATTATAATGCCTTTCTTCGCACAGGGTTTGTTTTACATTACTTAAATACAGTAAGGAGCATCAATAAATGCTAAGAGATTAATTTAAGGAAACTGACCGTGCCTCTTTCTCGCTTAGGGTGACTTTTTCAGTGAGGTAGTCGAAGAGCTCTCCTCTCTTCATCCTGTTAAAAGAGCATTCACATTTCAACAAACAAAAGCAAACGTCAAGGCCTGTAAACTGAACTGGCCCGTTTCAGAATTTCTAAGAAACTGTAATTAAATCTCTTCAGTAGCTGGACAAGGGAGGGAATTTGGATGGATTTGTGCTCATGTTTTGAATGGAGAATCAGGTTTTGAAAGCAACCGTTTAATCTTGGCAATCAGCCTGTTGTGACTCTTAGAATAGCCAGACTCTTATCTGTATGCTGCAGAGCGCCAGCTAACAGATAGGCTAATCTCCACAGGGAACACACAACAAATCTGAATAAGAAGCAAACCAGTGAATAACACAACAGTTAGTATGAGCAGTCGCCTGGACTTGAGCTCTGCAAGAAATAATTAAGAGAAAACTTGTTTTTTAAGAGATCTTTCGTTCACAGTTAAAGGTATAGTTCATGTAAAACTGTTCATTTACTCACACAAAGATTTATGAGATTATTTATTCTGTTGAACACAAAAGATTTTTTTTCTGGAATAAAAGGGCAAAAACAGTATAACTGACATCCATAGTAGGAGAAAAAACTACTATAGAACAGGTTATCGGTTTCCAGATTTCATCAAAATGTCTTATTTTGTGTTTAACCGAAGAAAGAAATGAAAAGTGAGTAAATGACGACTGAATTTTCAGTTTTGGGTGACACCGTCTATAATCTTCTGATCCCTATAGTTTAGGTAAATTACTTGGAAATTGTATGTATTTATTACAATTTACATGAGGAAACTAATTTCAGATTACACTTTAATAACTTTTTAACTTACCAATTAATGTAACATTTTGATATATTTATAAAACACTCAGAGGCAAAGAGCATGTGATAATATTTTTTTCATAATACATTAAACTAGAATGTCTGTGTTTTCAACTGTACAAATGCTATGGTAATAATCCATAACTTATTTAACAGTAAGTTTCCTTAATATAGACTATTCGGTGAATATTGTTGACATTACTATACGTAGGTCTTTTAGTTTTTTCTCTTGATGCACATTATAGTTTTATGGTACATCTAGTGTTGATAAATAATGTTTATTGCATTACTTTAATTTTACTTTAATGTGTACCATGATGGTGTTTAGTTGTGTGAATGTAGTAAATAACTCTAAGCACCTTCTATATATTAATATTAGGGCTGGGCGATTTGGCCTAAAATCAAAATCTTGATTAATTGAACCTTTTGACTCGATTACGATTAATCAACGGTTATTTTATTTATTTTATTTTATTTTTGCCCTCATAGTTTACTGAAATGTTTTGTACAGTAATTATGTTCACATATTACAGGTGAGAGATTTTTGAATGAAAGGTGCATCACTTGATTTTAAAATAATGAAAGTAAACACACACTATCTACTATCTATGATTATTTCAAGAGTTCATTACATATACTTGGAGTTAATAGCAGGTTCGGCATGATGTCCCGGGAGAGAACCCTGAGTTCGGAGATAATTGAGCCTAAGGCTCCCGCAAGGTCAATAAGCATATAAAGGGGGTCTGAGATAGGTCTCGAGAGCTACCCTTATGGCCCATTTCAACTGACTGGTACAGTACGATACGGTACGGGTCGGTACAGGTCAGGCGTGCGTTTCCACTGCCTAAAGGGTACCAAGCGTATACTCTTTTGGTGGGTGTGGTGTACAACAGAAAGTTTCAGTCGCTGTCATTCTCGCTCAAGGAAATGTCAAAGTAAATGTCAAAGTACAGGGCGTCCACACATATGAGAAGCACTTCTCATAAAACAGATGCATAAATATATTAATAAATACATAAATATACATGAATACTTGTGTATAAATGTTCATTACTAACCTTTCTATGAACATAATTTCATTATAACTGTAGATCAATGAAGGTGCGAATAGCCCACTGTAACATCTGTAATTATTTAAAATAAATAAATGCAACATATATGAACACATACAGCCCCTTACAGTCTCCGATATGTGACCAATTGCAGAAAAACTACACACAGCATACATTTAGTCTTTATTTGGCTTTAAAAACAACATGGAAAATAGCCCACAGTCAGTGCCATCCTCTCATATGTGTCCTTAATGTTCACCAGCACAAGTAACCTCTGTTTGACAGTAATTCCGTCATTATGAGTTCATAATAGTCCAAAAGGTGATGATAAACATGCAGTATGTTCGTGATTCAGGCTACTGAAACAATTTGCTCCTGTGTTTTATTGGGCTTCTCCAGTTCTCCAGCTTCGCTCTTGCATTTGTCCTTTTCTTTTCAGAAAGGATTGGATGTCGGAAGCACTCCAATAACCCTGCACAATTGTTATTATCAGCTCAAGAAGCTTGTTCTTTCAAATATAGATGTATTTGTGAGCTCCCTGGAGAAAGTGAAACGGCTCGCACTTTTAGACTGCCTTATAACACAAAAACAGGACACAGCTGATTTTGTTCTTCTTGGCTTTGTGGCTGTACATCAAGACAATAACAAGGTTTGTTTGAGCTCGGGTCAACCATGGCTCGTTATTATATGCATATAGTATTATGGTGTAATGTCTCAGCTGTGTATTCGACACATGGCAGTTTCTTTGTTTTCATTATCCTGCTTCTGCAAGTGACATTTCTCTGTAAACCAATGGCATTCAGCTGCGCGTCTAGCTTCGCCTTATGGTACCATTAGGGCTGCTTGGTACCCTTTGCAAAGGGTTACCAAAAAGTGGTACAGTAGGGTTCGCTTTTAGGTACCTTTTGACAGTGGAAACGGCCATAAAAGTGTACCGAACCGTACCATACCGTACCACTCAGTGGAAATGGGCCATTAGAAAAGGGGGGAAAAGGAGGAGATGGGTGAAAGGGGGAATTCTTCCAAAACAAAGATAAGGCAGTAGGTTAACCTCGGTCTATTAATTGTAAGCCTGGATCAATCTGATTCGATTATTACTAATTTCGCAAGACAATTCAGCAGTGCTCAATCATATCTCGAGGTACTCTTTAGTTTATAAAACTTCATTTATTGAACATCAACAATGAACAACTGAAATGAATCCGCACTGCCCACACTCGTCACCACTAACAAGCCGACCAATCACAAAGCCTGCGCTATGTGTCATCGTGACGTCACGTGTAGTTGCATTTTTTGAGAGGTGTTTAGGTATGCAACTGGCTGTGCCGCACCATACGCGTGCGCTAGATGCAGAAGTATAAATCGGTCTTAACAGAGCAGGGTCACATGACTCCACATGCAGGAGGGAAAGTAATCAAAAAAACATCGGCCTAGAAAATTTTGAAAAATTTTAGGTTATGAATGTTGATTTTGATTACTTTTCGATTAATTGCCCAGCTCTAAAGTTGTGTAAGAAAAGTTATGATGAGCATTGGCTCACCATGACTTTCTCATCCAAAGGTGGTGTAAAAAAAAAAACTGGTAATTTACAATAATATTTAGAATTAGTTTACGTCCTTATCATATTTTTAAGTGTGAAACTCCAGTCCTTGATATCTTTCGACAATAATAGTGAGGCACAGAAATGAAGGTTGCATGCAATGAAAGGAAGAAAAGGTTTACTTACAGATCAAATACCAAAAAGAAGAAGGCTTTTGATTCAAAGCAATCCTTGAGTTGAACTGAAGGGAAAACAAAACCTACATTTGTATGTTGTTGCAAAATCACAATAGCC
>CAIGQQ010008883.1:2478398-2524483 GCA_903798035.1 Danio albolineatus
GACTACAGCCCCATTGACACCCTCTGCCAATGCATTGATGAAATTAACAATTGGATGTGCCAAAACTTCCTTCAGTTAAACAAAGAGAAAACTGAGGTCATTGCATTTGGGAACAGAGATGAGGTTCTCAAGGTGAATGCGTACCTCGGCTCTAAGGGTCATACAACAAAAAATAAGGTCAAGAATCTTGGTGTGACTCTGGAGTCAGATCTCAGTTTCAACAGTCATGTCAAAGCAGTAACTAAATCAGCATACCATCATCTCAAAAACATTGCAAGAATTAGATGTTTTGTTTCCAGTGAAGACTTAGAGAAACTTGTTCATGCTTTTATCAGCAGCAGGGTGGATTACTGTAATGGCCTCCTCACTGGACTTCCCAAAAAGACAGTCAGACAGTTGCAGCTCATCCAGAATGCTGCGGCCAGGATTCTGGCCAGAACCAGGAAATCAGAGCACATCACACCTGTCCTCAGGTCTCTACACTGGCTCCCAGTTACATTCAGAATAGAGTTTAAAGTATTATTACTTGTCTATAAATCACTAAATGGCCTAGGACCCCAATACATTACAGATATGCTGACTGAATACAAGCCTAACAGATCACTCAGATCATTAGGATCACATAAACTAGAAATTCCAAGAGTTCAGTCAAAGCAGGGTGAATCTGCATTCAGCTATTACGCCCCCCGCTGCTGGAATCAGCTTCCAGAAATGATCAGATGTGCTCCAACATTAGGCACATTCAAATCAAGACTGAAAACACATCTGTTTAGCTGTGCCTTTACTGAATGAGCACTGTGCTGCGTCCGACAGATCGCACTATTGTGTCTTTCTTTTCTTTTCATTCTTTTATAACTTGTTTTAACTCATTTTAATCTGTTTTTATCTGTTTTTTATTATCTGTTTTTATTTTCTTATACTTAAATTTTATTATGTAAAGCACTTTGAATTGCCACTGTGTATGAAATGTGCTATATAAATAAACTTGCCTTGCCTTGCCTTGCCTTAATTTTTTCAACCTTAATTGTTTATGAAATGTATTTCTTCCTGATTTTAAACAAATATTAAATGTGACAGAATTATAAACTTTTTAGATTATTCCTCAATTTTTCTGTTCAAGGATTTTCCCTTTTCAACTCTTTTTAATTAAATTATTTTTCAACTTAAAAAACACGGTTTTAAAATGGTATTATTACTACTATTTTAATTTAAGTGTTTTGAAATGTTTGGAAATTTGACAGAATTGGGCTGTTTTTGATTATCTCTCACCTAGATTATACTATTTAAAGAATAACTATTTATAAAATACTATTTATAAAATGAATTGACTATACTTTTTAACAACTTTACATTACATTTATTTAATATATTGAAATTGTAAGTTTGATCAAAATGTTCTGATTGCCTTTATCCAAGCTTTCAAAGAAAATTGTACCAAAGTTTTTAACATTTTTGAATAATGTTCTGCTTATTCAGTATAAATAGCCTCTTTCATGTATTCTTTTTAATAAAAAAAACATTTACTGTCATCACTACCTTCATATGAAGCATTTAAAATGCATCTTATTTGGTTATAACAGTGACAGCGCAACAAAATAACAATTTGAAGTCAGAAATGTAATTCATTTTGCCATCATTAAAAAAAAAGAGCAAACAAACAACAAAAGCAGATCAGTGAGAGGACCAGATCATTGTTCAGCAAATGTTAACCTATTCTTTCTTCATTCAAACAAGTTCTTTTTAAAGCAACATGACTCATCCGAGCAAATAATGAACAAGACAGACTTGAAAACATTAAAAGTATATCAGACACACCACACTGAGATATTTAAAACATTCAGCTGACACATTTCTCAGCAGACTGAAGTCACACTAGGAAGTAAATATTTCACCTGTTTGTTTCCTGTTAATTTGACTAGAATGGCAAGATTCCAAGTCTAAATTTGTTCAGTAAATCCAGCGTAGCAAGGTTATAAAAGACATTAGATGGCCTGTTTAGATTTGATGTTATTCTGAATGGAATGACAAATGTACAGTATCAGGTCTCATATTCACAAAATAATTGATCTCAACACTAAGAGTACTCCTAAAGAACAGTAAAGGTTTTTAGCTAAGAGTTTTCTTTTAGTCTTAAAAGGACAGGTCACCCCAAAATGAAAATTTACTCACTATTTACTCATCCTCAAGAGGTTTTATGAGTTTCTTTCTTTTGTTGAACATGAAAGAAAATATTTTGAAGAAAGCTGAAAACCTGTAACCAATGAGTTCCATAGGTTTCCGGCCTTGTTCAAAATATCTTCTTTTGTGTTTAACAGAAGAAACAAACTCATGAAGGTTTAAAACAATTAAGGTTTGATAGATGATGGCAGAATTACATTTTTTGAGTGAACTATCACTTTGAGCTGTGAGTAAGGGCATGTTGCTATGGAAGATGTCCAAATGATTTCTATCCACACACAGTGATTGGCTGATGAGTCTCTGTCTGAGATTTATTGATAGAAACTTTTGTAGAGCAATATTATGCAGCCATATTCAGAGGTTTAAAAATAAAAATGTCGCCACATTCAAATAAAGATTTTTTTTTAAGAGAAGAGTTACATTATAAAACATTTTCAGTTTTAGCTTCAGTGTTAAAGACTAAAAATAAAAGATTTTCTTCCAGTTAAAAAAGAAATTTATAAAATGGTTTTAAACATTTTACATTTTTTTAGAGAAATGTATTAAAATAGCTATATGTTTATGTATAGATCACTTATTTTCATAAATATATATTTACATTTTTTTTGTGTGTGTGTGTTTTAAAAAAAAATTAATTGAAAACAACATTTCTTTCTGTATCTATGGGAATACTGCTGTATTAAGTTGATAACTTATTAAAAGCTCACAGTGGCCAAATGTTTTTGAAATGTTTTCTTTCCATGAGAGATTGCTGAAAACAGTCATTTTAGGATAGGAAAACAAACAGCAAACAACATTTTTTTGAGAGTACAGCAATTAAATTGAATTGAATTAAATTAAATTTAGGACTGACAAGCCAGTCATTTTTTCAAGATTTTCTTCTTAATCTGCAAGTTAGGAGCTATTTAAGATTTTCAAAAAATGAATTGTGCTGCTTCTTCAAACAACTTATTTAGAACAAGCTGAATCAACACAATTCTTGAGTTTTTTTTGGGGACAACCTGTTTTATGTTCAATCCACTTAAATTTGGAAAAACAATTAAGTTAACTTAATCAATTTGTGTTGGGAAAACATGAAGGAATTAATTTAACTTATTTTTTTATTAATTTAGGTGGATTGAACATAAAACAAAGTTGTCTCAAGAACTGTGTATACTAAAAATACTTTTTTTTACTTGTTCAAACTACTTAATAAAAATAAGCTGAAACAACATAATTCTTGAGATTTTATTGGGACAACTTAATTTATTATGTTGGTGTTTTTATGTTTGTTAAAAGTGTTAAGTTAAATTTATTGATATGTGGTGCCACGGTGGTGTAGTGAGTAGCACGTTCACCTAACAACAAGAAGGTCGCTGGTTCGACCCTCGGCTGGGTCAGTTGGCATTTCTGTGTGGAGTTTGCATGTTCTCTCCGTGGTTGCGTGGGTTTCCTCCGGGTGCTCCGGTTTCCCCCACAAGTCCAAAGATTTGCAGTATAGGTGAATTGGGTTAGCTAAATTGTCCTTAGTGAATGAGCGTGCATGGATGTTTCCCAGAGATGGGTTGCAGCTGGAAGGAACGAACCGATTATCGTAATGAACCGATAAGTTGGTGGTTCATTCCGCTGTGGCGACCCCCGATTAATAAAGGGACTAAGCTGAAAAGAAAATGAATGAATGAATAATTGATGCGTTGGAACAACATGAATGAATTGTGTGTATTTTTTACAGCGTAGCTTGAACAAGCAGCAAAAATTAGTTTTTGAGTGTGTATAGCAAATAAACGGCACATTACATTTTTATAATTTTGCACTGTGTTTATGGCTGCAGTTGAAGCACGTGAAGAAGGAAGTAGAATTATCTCGCCAGCGCAGTCTGAAACTCAAGGCTCAGGTGGACAAACTGCAACAACAACACCAAAGTGGACCTGGCTGGAGCGAAAGCAGATATCGAGTGAGTCTGCGTCCTCAACTTATAAATCTGCACCCTTTATTATAAAGTGACGCCAGTTTTCTTACTGACTAGATTTGAATTTGGGTGGTCTTAATCTCTTAATCGTTGATTTTGTGGTGTGTCTACAGGTGGCAGAGGAGCTTCAGTCTGTTGTGAAGCTGTTACTCCCGCTGACTGATCTGGAATCAGCAGAAGTGAATCAGCCGTCGCAGGCCAACCCTTTAGACACCGCACTGCTTCAGCTGCAGAAAGTGGCACGCAGACTCGCCCTTAACCACACTTGTCAGGTGAGCTTTAGCCTTGCCCATCGGCTCATATTTGAGGCACACCTCCTCTATGCACTTTTTTTAAGGCCTTACACAACCATTACATTCACAAGCTTCTATTGTTATAAGAACAATCGAAGAGATCTTTAAAGTGCTTTGAAAAAAATAGCTTGTACATTTCTCTGAGGCGTCAGTAATCTGAAGGTAATGAAACAGACAGCCTGTACTTACACAAATATGTGCGTATGGAGAATCATCTATGAAAGAAAACAAGTTCACAAAAAGATTGAATCCAGTTTTTTTGGTGGTAAACAGCATTAACAAGGGGATTAATTCTTAAAACAGCTTAAGGATAAATGTAGCTCCTAAATCTTTCAAATAATTGGCTTGTCAGCGTTCAATTTTGGAATTTTATCACTTATTTAGCTGTTAAAGGAAACAATATGTACTCTTTAAGACAAATCCACTACCTTTGACAGGGAAAGGAGAAGTCTGGAGAAGACGCTGCCATTTTACAGCAAGCTCTACGGGACAGAGATGACGCCATTGTAAAGTGAGTTTGGGTGATCGCTCTGCTATTTATATTATTGCAAATTTGCTTGTTGGCACATGAATCACATTTTTTTTCCAATTAAGAAAACAAGCAATGGAAAGTGAGCTGTTGAAAAGCAAGAATGAACTGATGACACTGAACAACCAACTTCTGGAAGCTGTTCAGAGTCGACTGGAGCTGTCCATAGAGCTGGAGGCCTGGAAAGTATGTATACAATTGCCGATTAAGTTATAATAAATAAAAAAGTTTGCTAATATTGCATTTTAAAGGCTGTCTAAAATATTGGTATTCATTTAGTAAGTGAGAAAGTAAGTAAAGTAAGTAAGTACAGTAAAGGTTTGTTTATATAGCACCTTTCACAGACATTAAGTTACAAAGTACTTTACAATAAAAAAAAACTAGGTGAAAGAAAACATATTAATAAAAATAAAAAAAACACTAAAAAAAGTTAAAAACGGTCACCTTTCACATGTTCTCATGTGTTCTGGGAATGGCTAAAAGGTCTTTGGCAGAAGACCTCAAAGACTGGCCACAGGAGTGATCATGTAAAAGATCTTGAATATAAAAGGGGGCCTGGCCATGCAGAGCTCTATATGTAATTACCAGAAACTTAAAATTTACTCTAAAACTAATAGAAAGCCAATGAAGAGTCTTAAGCACAGGATGTGCGACCTCCTACTGGTGTTGGTTAAAAGCCTCGTAGCTGCATTCTGCACAACTTGCAAACGCTCCATTAGAAGATTTGTTTAGACAAGTGAACAGAACATTACGATAGTCCACTTGTGAAGAGATAAGGGCACGGACAAGCATCTCCATCTCTTCCTCTGAAACAATATTTCTGATCATATCAAAGCAGCTTAACATAGAAGTTCTAGTATATTTAAACTGTCAGGCCAGATTTCAGAGCTGAATTCTGTTTAGTTCATTTCAATGTGGTTTAATTTTCACTGCTGAAAGTCCAAACACTGAAGAGCAAATCCATCATGTTAACCTATTCTTTCTTCATTCAACCAAGTTCTTTTTAAAGCAATAAAGCATAATGCACATTAAAGCATATATTAAAATATAATTGTACATTAAAGCATAATGTACAATTATATTTTTCTTTTAGTCCTGACAGACTAGACACACTGTCTGTTTTGCAGGATTGTTTAGTCTCCATTAACAAATGGATGGCCGACAATTTTCTGCAACTGAAACCTGATAAAACAAAACGTTAATTTTTGCTCCTGATAGCATTACCCCAAAGATCAGGCAAGTTTTGGGGGGGTTGTCATCTTTGAACTGCAGTGATATTAGAAATCTGGATGTCATCTTTGATAGAGCGCTGTGTTTTAATAGCCATGTTAAGTCTGTTGTTCGTACATGCTTTTTCCATCTGAGGAACATCGCAAAAATCAGAGATGTTGTTTCAAAGGAAGAGATGGAGATGCTTGTCCATGCCTTCATCTCTTCACGATTGGATTACTGTAATGTCCTGTTCACATGTCTGAACAAATCTTCTACGGCTCGATTGCAAGTTGTGCAGAATGCAGCGGCGAGGCTTTTAACCAACACCAGTAGGAGGTCGCACATCCTGTGCTTAAGGCACTTCACTGGCTTCCTATTAGTTTTAGAGATTTTAAGATTTTGGTTATTACCTACAGAGCTCTGCATGGTCAAGCTCCCCTTTATATTCAAGAGCTTTTACACAATAACATGTAGCCGGTCTCTGAGGTCTTCTGGCAAAGACCTTTTGGTCATTCCCAGAACTCGGCTCAAGACAAAGGGTGGCCGTGCCTTCTGTGTGGTGGCCCCAAGGCTCTGGAACTCTCTCCCTCAGGCACTGAGAAATCTGGGATCAGTTGATCTTTTTAAAAAGCATTTAAAGACACATCTTTTTGGTCAAGCTTTTAATTAACAGTAGTAGTGCTTTTTTATTAGGATTTTTAACTTGTTTTTAATACGTTTTAGCATGTTTTTTTTATTGATATGTGTTCTTTTACTTGTTTTCACTTATTGTAAAACACTTTATGACTCAATGTCTGGGAATGGTGTTATATAAATAAATCTTTACTTACTTGCTTACATAAATCCATCCACAAGTCCCAAAACCAAGCAAGCAAGTGGCGACAGTGGTAAGGAACAAAACTCCACCAAACGACGAAATTGAAGGGAAAAAAACCTTGAGAGAAACCAGGCTTAGTTGGGCATGACAATTTTTTCCTCTTGCCAAACTTCTTATGCAGTCCTGCAGTCTAGGCGCCGGAGGCTGGAGACCGCTGATTGTCCAAAAAACGCTGGACGTCCAAATTTTTAACATAACTATTGAAACATCTCTATCAAAGATGACACCCAGATTTCTAATGTCACTGCAATTTTTAGATGACAATCTTTAAAACTCACAAAATAAAGAGTACAAATTAACTATTCAAAACACAATAAAACATGATTTATGAACAAACACTTGATTAATTATATTAGATTCTGTTATGATTCAAATATTTTTCTTAAATTTGACATGCAGTATCAGTTACCTTCTTAATTATATTGTAATAAACAAATATTTAGACATACAAAATATTTGAGTCTGTAAAAATGTGAATGAACTTTAAAAAAGCTTCAAAAATCAAATATCATTTCAATAATAAACTAATTAAAACTTCAAATCACTGACAGTATTTCAATTAATAAGTGTAGTAAACCTTGTATTGCCATCTGGACTCTTGAAAACAAAGCATTACAATGTTGAATTTATAAAATATTCATGCGACCTTTGAACACCGTCATGTCTCTCATAGGATGATGTACAGACCATCCTTCATCACCAGCTCCTCCGACAGCAGCAGGAAGAACAGGCTCAGAAGAAATCCAGAGGGTTTAGTGTCCTGCGGCGCTCAAATAAACCCCTTCCTCCAAAACCTGACTATTTGCCCACCCTGAAACAAGCAACCGTGCCGATTCCTGAGTCTCCGTCACCCACAGGAACACAGAGGTGGAAAGACAAGTTCAGACGCGGACGAACACAAGAACCAGTGGAGACACAACCACAGAGGATTATCAAAGAGGACAATTTTCAAAACGTTTCTTTGGACTAATGAGGCAGTTTAAGTGATTTTGCCCCACCACACTTGGGATGTTGGACCTAAGGATGTAAATAATATTTGGAATACTGTTATGAAACATTAAAGGGATTGCTCACCCAAAATTCTGTCATTTACTCAGCATTCACTTGTCACAAAAGAAGATGTTTTGAAGAAACCTGTAACCATTGACTTCCATACTATTAGTTTTTCCGACTATGGAGGTCAATAGTTACCGGTTTCCAGCCTCCTTCAAAATATCAACTTTTAGGTTCAGCAGAATAAATAACCCATATAGGTTTGGAACACTTAAGGGTGGGTTAATAGTGAGTGAATATACATTTTTGGGTGAAATATCCCTTTAAAAGCATGTTTTACTTTTGTGCTGAGAATCTTAAGAGGTTTGTTGATCTACATGAATGAAGGACGTGATATTTTGTCTATGCTTCCTAGTAATATTTTAAGACAAGGGAATAAAGCTGACAGAAATGACAATACATAATGGAAGGCTGATTTATAAGGCTCTATTTTCGGAATTATTCAGGGCGGTCTGTTCTGCTCCAACAATCCACTTTCTGTAATCATGTTAAGTTTGAATTTCACAACAGCAGATCGTCTATATGCAAATATGCATCGAGTTACTTCCATCTAATTGGCTGATTAAATATTAGCAGTTGAACTGGTTTATCTATAAATTGACAACTGAGTGCATACAGTGGAGAAGAAAGAATGTATGAACACTTCTGGAGATTTTCAATCAGGTTTAGATCAGGACACTAGTCAGTCATTTCATTATTTCACTGTTTTCAGCTTTTGCTGCATGATGGAGCTAATTGTCTTGCATAAAAACCGCTGTCTGCTTGAGTGAATGCAGGGAAGGAACCACAGGTTGTTGAAGGAGTTTCTGACAAACTTTTGCATCCACTCTGCCATGTCATGTCTATAAAAGATTACAATCCAAAATATAATTAATTGGGGAAAAAAAGGAAACAAGTATCACAAACTGTCATCTGGCATTGCTGTTGAATTTTTGCATTAGCAATGTTATATCTCATTATGTAATATAGCCCTCTCTTACAAGTATCCAATTTATTTTTGGGAAGAGTCAAATATACATATGTGATTTCAACAACCTGGGGGATTGAGATCTGTCTAGTCCTGAAGTGGATTGAGGAATCAGATTTATATCCACCTCAAAAGTGTTTCGGAAGCCATTTAAACCATAGCTATCCAATCAGAAAAAAGGCACGGAGTGACCAGATGTAAACAGCCCTATAGAAATACATATAGTATAGGCCAGGGGGTGCCCAAACTCAGTCCTGGAGGGCCGGTGTCCTGCAGATTTTAGCTCCAACTTGCCTCAACACACCTGCACAGATATTTCTAGAAAGCCTAGTAAGAGCTTGATTAGATAGCCCAGGTGTGTTTGATTGGGGTTGGAACTAAACTTGGCAGGACACCAGCCCTCCAGGACCGAGTTTGGACACCCCTGGTATAAGCGGAACAGAGCATCCTGTTTGTTGATAACCATTGCACTTTTCAACCACAAGAGCGAGCCGCATGAAAGAAAATTGCATAGTGTTGCTTTAGGAAATTACGGAAGTCCTAAGAGGCCATGTATTAAAATAGTTTTTCTCTCTTGTTATGTCGTGATCTAGACATAACTAATTCTCTCGTGATCTCGACATAATAAAAAGTTGTTATGTCGTGATCACGACTTCTTTTTTGTTTTTATTTATTTATGTATTTATTATTGTTATAATAATAATAATAATAAAAATAATAATATCTGGCCAATGTTTGCCCAACAAGAGAATAGCCTAGCTGCAGATGCGCATTCCTGTGACATGTTAAAGGCGTTCAGAACAGCCATAACATTATGAGCGCAAACGCCTGTGATTAATGTACATTCACGATTATATTCATGTATATGATTATATAGCATTATTTACAATAACATTCCCTCAACTACTACCATTTTAAAGCAACTCTATATGGCACAATTTTAAAGTAATTGTAAATAACTTGCGGAAACGATTAAAGCAAAAGCAGAATCTTCATTAGTCTTCATAATTTAACTCATACATGCAGCGACTTATTTCGTGCCATATAGTCACGGGCGTTTGTGCTCATAATGTTGAGGGAATATTATTGTAAATAATGCTATATAATCATATACATGAATCTAATCGTGAATGTACATTATCACGGGCGTTTGCGCTCATAATGTTGAGGGAATATTATTGTAAATAATGCTATATAATCATATACATGAATATAAGCATGAATATACATTAATCACGGGCGTTTGCGCTCACAATGTTATGGCTGTTCTGAACGCCTTAAACATGTTACACGAATGCACGTCTGCAGCTAGGCTATTCTCTCTCTGGCCAGACATTATTATTATTATTAATAATAATAATAATAATAATAACAACAATAATAAATACATAAATAAAAACAAAAAATAAGTCGTGATCACGAGAAAACCAGTTGTTATGTCGAGATCACGACATAACAAGAGAGAAAAAATATTTTAATGCATGACCTCTTAGGACTTGCATAGGAAATTGCAGATTGCTCTCTAATTTTGATCTCCACTGTATGCTTGTAAACATGGCTGTATGTACAAACTGTAAATCAACCACAAAAGCACGTTAAAGACGTCCACATTTATTTATTAGTAACAAATCTGCACACAGATACACTCCGGCATGCACTTCACCCATACAAACTGTTCAACACTGACTACTATCACTGCCCTGCACAACCACGCACGCTTCCACGACCTCTCATAATTGACACATCGTATCATTAAAACAAGTGCCTGTATCAATTTGTATCAAATAATATCAACACATTTAGTTACGTCCACTTTCACACTAACAAATACTGCATGAATTCACAATAGGTTTGAAGCTCTAAGGATACATCACATACACTAAAAATACATCTCGTACTCTGAGTCTCAAGATAACAGACCTAAGATTTATATATTAATTTCACTTTGAATAAGATAAGCTGACACTATATTATTTTTTTAAAAGTCTGTGCATTACGTCCTCCACTGATTCGTCCCATTCAGTATTGCATACATGTACATTCTTCAAAACAGGGCTGTTTCATAATGAAGACATTGTTTCAGCTTTTCATTGACATCGAGCTTTATGAAACAGTCCACTGAATTGCTAAAAAGTCCAGAAAAAAACGTCTTCACAAAGACCCAAGTCATTGTTTTTAGGTAGCTGGCAAACGATATTAGCGCTGCTAAAAATCACTGGCAGTTGTTTTTTTAATATTCTGAAAGATACATTTCCATGTAAACACACACATAGAGCACAAACTGTGTCTGAATAGACATAACAAGCAACGGCAGTGCTATGATCTTAGTGTTCCACCATATACACATTCAATACAATAATTACGTGACATGAGAGAACACACACTGACATTTAAGATATGTCATTTTGCAGCATATTTCTTCATGTATCAATCATTAAGATGCTGTAGTCATAAATATAATATTTAATATATTATACATTTATATAACCAGTATATATACTGTATGTGGATATACAAAACACTCGACGCTTCCACAAGTGAACAAAAATATCCCCTTATAACAGAAGCTGAAGACTTCATCTTAAATGTGTGCCCCACACACACACACACTGGTCGAGGAAAATCCCATAAATCTCTGCTTTGGTACTTCAATAACTATCCGTAACAGTTATAAACCTACCTAGATTAGATGAAAAGACAGTGTGCAGAGGTAGGCACATTGTTCTCTGTATAGTCAATCACACTAACATACCTGTACATGTTACAAAAAGTATTTCACCACATGCTTTTATATTGGATCTGTTCATTGATTATCAGTTGAATATACAGAACTACTTTTAAAACACAAGAAAAAGGACCCAGGGCCAACAAATTTGTGTTTGTAACAAAAATGCATTACATGATCGCACTCCTGATGCTCTGAAAGGTGTCTACATCGCAGCATCGTCATTTGTTGTAAATCAATATAAAACACCTGCCTTATGACAGGTTTGACAGTTTTCAAACAAAGAAAATACACTAACTTATGTCGTAAAGTGTTAAATATTTCAGACTAGCTGTACATCAAAGTGTTGTGGTCTCGCTGAATCTAAAGATGAGACACTTTCAGCTGGAAAACGGTTAAATTAGTCACACACTGTTGCATAGACATCTTTGTATTTCTTATCAGAGCGCAGAGAAAGGGTGTCCATGTCAACAATATGCTCTTTGACTAAGAAATAAATTAAAAAGTTAAAATCAAGTTAAGCATCATTTAGTTACGCTTGTAAAAAATATGAGGCGGAAAAAAATAACTGTATTTGAAGAAAGTGACTTTTATTGACTTTTTAGTTTTATATATTGTGTAGGAAATAAAGTACAAAGAATGACCGACAGATCAAGATCTGGTTTTAGTATCATTATTTACAGACGATATATTGTTTACATCTACTAAAAGTGTCAATAAAAGTCACTTTTCTTGCTTCCACAAACATAATTAAAAAGAAAAAAAACACATTAATCACTAGCTACGAGTGTTTTTTTCTGTGTGTTCGTGTGTGTGTACAGTGCTATTGTTTTAAAATAAACTGATATTTAACCAATATTAAAATCTAATTCAACTATCATATTAAATATGAAGGTAAAGTATTTTATTATAAAGCCACTGGATCCGCTGTTTTGTAACATGTTATACTTGAGAGCTACAAACAAATGTCCTAGACCGAAAGTTTAGGACAGCATCTCTATATCCTCTAGATAAAATGGTATATAATATACTATGCTAAGCCACAGTGCAAATACCACACTGAAAAAAATGAATACACTAACTATCAGGAATCAAATAACGGCTCAATTGTGCATTATAAGGTTAAAGACTAGATTCAACTCAATAAAGGTCATCTTGGTCCAAACCCTAAACAATTCAGTCACTGTGCCTTTAGCATTGGGCCCACCTGCATCAATCCTCAGTAGAGACGAGGTCTATGGCTGTAGGAAAGTGATTATGGAGCTGATGAAATCCAAAGGCTTGTCAGCGTGAATCCAGTGACTGGCATCTGGGATGTACTGGATATCGGCACAAGGAAAAAGCCGCTGGATTTCGGGGTAATCCTCAGAGCTAGAGGAAAACCAAGAGGTCAGTGGCATGAAAAAAAATCCAGCTATAGACTTTAGTAAATATGTATTTAAGGGTGTTTGATCTGGGATCTGGTCCAGCAAACCTGAAATTGTGATTTGAAAAGTTGTGAATTTCAAATTGCAAAAGCTGGGATTATTTTGGTGCGCAGTTTAATTCAGTTTTCCTGAATTAATGTGGAAAAACACAATCTAAATGTAAAGGTTTTATATATCTTTATATATAATAGATTATTAGATTATATATATATATAGATAATTTAATTAAATTTTAAATACTGTTGTTATTTTTTTAATTTGTCATGACAACTGACAACTTTGGTGACGCAGTGGCACAGTAGGTAGTGCTGTCGCCTCACAGCAAGAAGGTCACTGGTTCGAGCCTTGGCTAGGCCAGTTGACATTTCTGTGTGGAGTTTGCATGTTCTTCCTGTGTTCGCGTGGGTTTCCTCCGGGTGCTCCGGTTTCCCCCACAGTCCAAACACATGTGGTATAGGTGAATTGGGTAGGCTAAATTGTCCGTAGTGTATGAGTGTGAATGAGTGTGTATGGATGTTTCCCAGAGATGGGTTGCAGCTGGAAGGGCATCCGCTGCGTAAAATGTGCTGGATAAGTTGTGGCGACCCCGGATTAATAAAGGGCCTAAGCCGAAAAGAAAATTAATTAATGAATGAATGAACTGACAACTTTATTGGAAAAAATGGCGACAATGTTTAAGAGGTTTTAAATAAAAAGTAGCATAAGCTGCGTCCCAAATGACACACTATACACTATGCACTTATGCACTATGTACTTATGCACTTACACACTCAACAGCATAGTATATGTATGTAGTGCTGTCCCAAATGGAACACTAATGGCTTTTTTACTAAGCGGAACCGTTTCCCCGATGTCGTTTGACGGCTGCCAAGTTAGTTAAATAAATGACCAAAATACCAAGTTTTACCGGTTTAATGAGTGCATCATCCGGGTAATTAAAGTGCGCTTGCTATTTTTAGAGTTTTCAGTGTGAACATACTTCTTACACTATTTATACTACAAAATGGCGTAGAATAGTGCACAAGTATGCGATTTGGGACGCACCTATTGTGTAGCATACTTTGTGATTATCCTTGGTCTTTCTTTGTGTTTGAAACCTGTAGATCTTTTATGAAATGATAGTTATTCACATTTTAAATCGTGAATCGAAATTTTGATTAGCTAAATCGCAATAAAAAATGTTTCTCCAAATGGTGCAGCCCTAGGTAAGATGGTTGACTTATTCTTGTTTCACAGCGTTTACACTTATTTTTATAGGGCACCTTTTATTAAAAAGCGTTGCAAGTCCCATTTTTCATGTTAACTCTACTACGCTTGGTGTGTTGGCCTGTTTTATTTGTCAGATAAATGGCTAACACTGCAAGCACAAGCAGGCAAAGAATATCTGGCCAGATTAAGGGTCGCAAGAAAAAAAGCGGATGTTTTTCTGCGATATATTTTGTGATATGAATATAACTTCATCAGATGATTGAATAGCTCAATTTAGAAAGAATTCATAATTTTATATTGATTGGGATGATTTTGTCAGACAGATAATTTGCATAAATCAAACAGATTCAGGTACAGAAATTAGTTCATTAAATAACACTGCATAGTCTTCATTATATTAAAATAACTACAATTACTCTTTGATAAATAACAACAAATGTTATAAATTCTTATATCCTGAGGGGGTTAAATACACTTGAAATCTCCTTAAAAACAAAGCAAAGAAGCAAATAAAACACTTTCACTCTATTAAGGTTAAGCTGCACAGTGACTTCACAATCTGGTTCTTGGTCAACTATAATCCCCACACAAATTTCCAAATAGATGACTAAACTAAAACCGAACTTAATCTGAGCTGACATAGCAGATCCTGTGATGTGACTATTGCAAATTTGCACATAGAGATGTCAATGCTGAAACGACATATTGTGCAGCCCTAGCCAGCAAGCAAAGGTGGATAAAGCTAGTATTGTCTTACAGATCAGAAATTTGTTGTCGTGTGATTGATGCACTGTCAGGACCCCTTCATGCCACTCTTTAATGCTCAGAGTACCCCTCATTTTGCATCCTTTTTTAAAGTTCCTCTGTTGCTTTTTAAATGAGAAACTTTTGGCTGAAGGTGAAAAGGAACTATTGGGAAAAGGAATTTTATCATAATGATTAAATTACATATTCGGTAATAATTGTGCTGCTATTAGGCTGTGCGTTTTCCTGAAGAATACAATACACATTTTATGTTCAGCCCTAAACCTAAACCCATTTGTCAGTATGAAAGACAGAATATAGCACTATAGCATACGGATACAACTACAGTCGCAATTTATTCCAAAGATATGAATATTCCAGGTCTTAGTTTTAATCGAATCAGTCATGACATGTGTTAGTTTAACGCTAGCGAGTAAGCATTTACAAATAGTATGCATGTACAAATGAATTGTGATTACCTTATGTATGCTGAACTACTGCCACCCAAAAACAGAGTAGGGCCCTCATAGGTGGTGTCAAATTCAGGGAAACCCATGATGTCCTCAAGGTGGTTTGAGATAGATTCCAGGTTAATCCTCCAGCCATAGTGACCGTTTTGCTCCTCCAGGTTAGTGAGGAGGAACTGACGTACTGAACGCTCCTGTAAACAACACAAATGTGAGTATGAAAAAAAAACACACACACAAACATTAAATGCCACTTAAATGAATCAAATGTTTCAGTTATCTATGTATAAAGGATACTTGTGGACAAGGCTACCTTAACTATCTTCCTGAGCTGGTCTTCAGCCAGTCTTCGCGCTGTGGAACGAGGAATATCACTGGCGATCTTCACCTCTTTCATTGCCTGAATATATGCATGGAAATTGGTGTGGGCTGAAGTTAGAGAGGGACTGATGTCCACAACAACCAACCGCTCCACTAAATTAGGCTGAATTAGAGAAAGAGAGAGAGGGTATTGTTTATTATTATTTCATATTTGCTCAGATCCAATAAAAAAAACAAGTTTTAACTAAGTAATGAATGCTTCTGAAGTATTTTACATCGTTAGTTCTTAAACTAATGCATATAAATAAGTTTAAAAAAATATAATAATACAATCAATCCTTCTGATTCCAAACATTTAAACAACATATGAAGAGTTTAGTTGCAAAACGAGATATATCCATTTTGAGAAATGTTGGTAATTTGACATTTTTATTTAAGACATCAACAGTCAAGTTTCTTCACAATTTTTGTACATTAAACTATTACTTCAGCTCAGTGAAGGCCAGGGACACATATTCTTCAAATCCAGGATATTGTTTTATTAAATTTTATGTCCATAAATAGTTCATAAATAAGTCAAAAAGCAGGATTACAACATACCGGCTGAGCTGTCAGAGCAAACTAACTGCAGGATGTTTATTGTTTCAACCATTCTTAAACAGCTTCAGACTAATTGTGATTAGTTATAATATAGATAAGTAAGATTAAGTTAGTTAAATAAACGACTTGTAGCTTGTTACAGAAAGAGTGTAGACTCCTTTCACACCGCTGCTGAAAACCTGTATGATCAGAGCGGGCGGAGCCGCGATGGCGCAGTTCCTGTTTCACTGAGTCCGCGGACACAAGCTTGCCTTATCCTTTCAAATAAGCTATTATTATTATTATTATTATTATTATTATTATTATTATTATTATTATTATGCAGCTGGAATGACCGGCTCCGTCTGGAATGACCGTCATCGAAATCCATGAGGTTAGCTTGACTCTAAAGCTTTGACTCTCTGACAGACAGCTGTTGATCAATAGCGTAGCCTGCGTGACTGACAGCTCGCCTACAGTATAAACAATTAAATGGCAAACGTTTTTAGTTAGCCTAGTGAATCTTCTTTTTAAAAACATATGTTTTTTGTTTCGATATTATCGTTAAATCAATGAGCAAACACGGTCATTTATTTAACTCACACTTTGCCGGCGGTGACTCTCCTCCCAGGGGATGCTGCGATCACGCATATTACTGTTCTATAATATTATATGCTATATAATGTTATATCGCACTTTGCAAAGAAACTGGTCTGGCGGATATCGCGTTTTGTGAAAAAATACATTTTGTAGTAGGCCTAAAATGTCCATTCTTAAATTGTGTTGATGGCAGCAACTCACACATAGATAAGGGAACATCTAAACAGTGATTTCCAATCATAAAATCCAAATGTCAAAAAATGGCGTTTATCGCGTTTTGCAATCAAACTCTTCATATATTAAAGATCAGGGCATAGATGACATGTTACCACCTAAAATGGCACTGAATTGTAATAAAAGTTCAAATTATTAGATGTTTTATAATCTGGCACTGACAGAATTTCAAACTTCATGCTTTTCCTGCATGTTGGACGCACCACATGACATTAGTTTGAGGTCAACCCTTTTTTGTTATTAAAAAGATTTTATTAAAATAATGCATATTTATTTTGTTTCCACCCTTATTATGATACCAGGTCAATCCCATCACCCTGATACTTCTTCATTCATAACCCCCTTCATTCATAACCCCTTTTAACTTTATCATCATTTCAACAGGAAATATGCTGTGGCCTAAAAAAATGAAGCAATATACCTGTGATAAGGCTGTGGTCATTGCAACCTTTCCCCCCATGCTGTGTCCGATCAGGACACACTTCCCAATGTGCAGCTGTCCCAGCAGATGTGTCAGATCACTAGTCATCGTGTCGTAGGTCAAGACAGGGCTGTGTGGGCTTTTGCCATGGTTTCGAGCATCGATTGTCAGCACCTAACTAGACAAAGTACAGTCAGGACAGTGAACAGACTCCTCTGAACAGCCCAAAGCACAGCTGAAACTGGAGGCGTACCTTCCTGCCGGTCCGCTGAACCAGAGACTTGGCTATGGAGTGAAAGTTTGATTTGCTCCCAAACAAGCCATGAAGAAACACCAGCGGCGTGCTGTCACCTTTCCCATCGAACACATCATAGGTCAGGTTTACAGGGCTAAGAGAAAGAAGAGTACAAAAATTAAGTGAGTAAATTCATTGCCTCAATATTGTTAAGCAAATTAACTAACCTAAATCTAATGAACTTTATAATAATACGCCAAGTCAGCTTAACAGTTCCAAGTTACTACGGGTTTACTCATTTTTTAAAATGAAGTTGCTAATCCTTTTTTTACAGTGTAGACAAAATAGATAAAACACATAGACAAGTTGATTAAACCTTTTCAAACCTCAAAAGTTCTAACTCAATCAAAGCAATGGCCATAAGAGACATGATGTTGAGATTGTGATGTTGGCCTTAGAAAGCCTGACTAGAAAGTCTGGAGTCTTTTTATATAAGTATATATGCTTCTTTTTAAGAAGCATAAAACTCATAGGAGTTTAAAGAAGTTTGCGCATGTAGCAGATTTAAAAGCTTCAAAGGTTTCTTGCACATTGTAGCATGCATGTTGCTTTTAGGTTTTTAGGGACAATCTACCAGAAATGTACATTACCTGTCCCTGAAATCAAAACATAAATAATGAATAAATAAATAATAAAAAAATGAATAGAATAATGAATTAAAAAGTATTTTATCCTAAACATTTCTAAAATGGACTGATTGTTTGATTTCTGTGAGTTGTTCTGTAAAGGAGTATGTCAATCATTTGGTTCTCAGATTTTTGTTCTTTATTAAAAACACTTTACAAATGTACAAACCCTGTCATTGTCCTCAGCCCAATTTATCCTACAGCTTTAATAGTTTTGTTATGCTAAAAACGGTTATTTAGAAAATAAAAACTTCAGAAATAGTAAGGTTCATTTATTATCATTAACAAAAACAGAAACGTGCACACATCTAAAAATCTCGAAGGCAGGTGCTCGTTCAAAAATATACTCAATATCAATCAAAAAGGAGAAACTGCACACTGCCACTTTAGCTCTCAAATTTTTTTAATTAGAATTAGAATTTTTAATTAAAAATGTTTTGACAGCTAAAGTGGCAGTGTGCCGTTTCTCTTCATTTATTATCATTCACATCAATTGATTAAAAACATTAAATTATAAATCAATTCTACAAATAAATAATATAAATACATTTACAATTGTCCCCATGTTTCTGTCAGTCCTGTCACATTTGCAATAAATTTAACATCAAATGTGTGCAATACACCTTTAAGGCGATGACTCAATGTACGTTTCTGGTAGAATGGCCCTTTAACATATTGCTACATATTGGTAACATTGTTATTATGGAGTTTAACATCGATTTAACACATTACAAAGTTGTTTCAACGTGTTTTATGCTGACAACATGCTATGGAACATATTGTTAGCATGTTTAAAGCATATAACTAATATTATGCATGTTGCTAGCATGCATCAGCAAGTTTGTGACATGTCTGACACATTGCTAACACAAATTAACATTTTTGCAACATGTTCAACACCTGCCTAGCATGAATAAACACACCACTAAGATGTTTCTAAATTATTTCAAAAAGTAGAGTGATTTAACAAATTACAATAAAGTTTTATTCACTAATCTTTTTAAAATTCATACTAGTATGAGTTAGCATGCTCAAACATGTCTGCCATATCATTAATAACTAGCATGCATTAACATGTTACATTGCTAGCATGAAATAGCTTGTTGCTAAAATGTTTTAACACCATGTTAGCATAACTCATCCTTTTGCTAACATGTTCTGGCTTGTGTAAGGTTGCTAACGTTTGTATTATGCTTAGCACAAGGATAGCAAGAATAACCATGTTACAGTAGAAATAATACAAAGCTAAAATGCTAAAGGCAGGTAGATAGATTTAGATCCTCATTTTACAATCACCACAAATCAAATTCTGAATGTGACCTTGGTTTTAGTTGTAGCTTTAAAGCTCTGTGGATTTTAGTCTCAGAAGAATAATAACTTCGAATCCAAATAGCATTTATATTGTATATTGAATAGAAAGTATATTGCCTTTCACAAGATTCATAAGTAAGATTTTGTTGTTGATGTTATTTAAATAGATATGAAGATATGGTGATATGGGGGTGCCTGGAAAGTGGAAGCATGGCCTTGTTTACAAAATCATAAGAATATAGTTATATCTACTATATAACTTCATCAGTGTAACCATTACCCGTTATTAGCCACAACAGAAGATAACGTGTAGGTAATTTTGACTGGTTTTACTCCTTTTTTTCCTGAATAAAACCCATTTACTACTGGCTAATTTGCTAAGGTGACAGTACCCTAATAATAACGTTAAAATAAACTACAAATAACTTTTTAAAGCAACAATAATCTCTCACACACGAAGTTCAGTGAAATTAACAATATTTCATCCGGAAGATTAAAGATGCAACACCTGGCGGCTCTTATGCTGTCACTGCCAGCGCGGTCCAGCCGCGAGACTCCGCTGCAAAAATCCCGAAGTCCCGTTACAGATGAACATGACGACGGGCCGCAGGGCGCTGCCCTTGTCAAAACACGGCACAGTGCACTCATGGCAAAATTTGACATGCTAAAACGTGCGTCCCGACTTCATTCATTCGACCGGGGTTGGCGACTTCAAAGGTCGTCGTGATGTTGTTTAGCTAACACTAGGGAAACCCTTCCCGCACGACAAGGTTGCCAGATATATCTAGAAAAATAAAGTAAAGCTGCAATTAATGTAGAATTGTTAAAATGCAAGCAAATTCAACAATTTTTTTTTTATTATTATTCTCCAAAATACTTAAAATGTTTCACATTTACGACTGATTATCTAAAGCAGGGGTTTTCAATCTTGTAGACATCACATTGACATTATTAGACTTAATTCTTTAAATCTTTAAATATCTGTCCATTTGATATATTTAGATTATTATTAGGTAATTTAATTACAGTTTTATTTGTTAGTTTTTTAAGCTACTTTTATTTATTTTATTAATTACTTGATTATTTATCTTAATACATTTTTTGATCAATTGAATCTTTTTTAGGGTGACACGGTGGTGCAATAGGTGCTGTCGCCTCGCAGCAAGAAGGTCGCTGGTTCAAGCCTCGACTGGGTCAGTGAGAATTTCTGTGTGGAGTTTGCATGTTCCCCGTGTTCACGTGGGTTTTCTCCGGGTGCTCTGGTTTCCCCCACAAGTCCAAAGACGTGGTACAGGTGAATTGGGTATGCTTGTTCGTTGTGTATGAGTGTAAATGAGAATGTGTGGGTGTTTCCCAGTGATGGGTTGCGGCTGGAAGGGCATCAGCTGCTCAAAACAAATGCTGGATAAGTTGGCGGTTCATTCAGCTGTGGCGACCCAGGATTAATAAAAGGACTAAGCCGACAAGAAAATGAATGAATGAATGAATGAACGAAAGAATCTTCTGTACTCATATTTTATTAAACTAATTGTTTCGTTACTTTAATCCAAATTGTATTTATTTTTCAAAATATTTTGAATCAGATTTTTTACTGGGTTTTATACTAATATGTGTTTGTTGTCATAAAATAATTTTTTCATTTTATTAATCCGTCATTTGGACAGTAAGATAGCACTAGCAATCCAAAATTACAAAACTCGTCTGTATTTGATAATACTATAAAATGTTAGGTAATTTATATTTAGACAACTTCATGGGAAAACATTTTGCGTAAAATGAGTATACATGGCAACATTTCGACACCTCAGAGTGTCCATGATGTCATCACGTCGTGCGTATATAAAGCCTGAGAAGCTAAATCAAGTGTGCCGCACGCCTGCTTTCGAGTGAGGGTTTTGGCCGTTAGATCGCCCCCTGGGGGCTGGCTGCAGTACAAGTTTTAAAGCCCGCCTCCTCCATGTTAACGAACGAGACTTGAGCCCACATAAAAAAAATCATTACACTTGCAATAAAATGTCCCGAAAGATGGTTCTGGTCAATGAAGGTGCTGGTTATAATGCTGGTATAGGTGCAGATCTTCATTTTTGTAAAGAGTGTGTTTTAGCCAGTAATTTAATGCTGGGCGTGTCATCGTGATTGACAGTTCTGATTGACAGCTTCTCAAAGCACACCGTCGGAGCCTCGGGTGGAGATTGAAGTGTCATTATTCCATTTCTGTGTTACTTTACCCTGATAAAATGAGTTCAGCAGTAAACTACACTGTCTGACCAACATGATCTGATGGAGCACTGTTTATTCGGCAAGGTCAGGGCTTTATCGGGCTTTATTAGTTCGCTGATACACGCCTAGCCATGACGGGGGGAATGCAGGTGATCGTTATCTAGCAGTAATTCTCTTTATGGGTTTGTAATAATAATTAGGAAGACTAAACTAATGTTAGCCGATCTCCACATTGATCTAGCGTTATTTGAACTTGATTTAAAGTCTCTTACGTTTTGAGTTTCTGCATGTTATTGAGTTAATCTACTGAGTTTGCTGTTATAAAATATTAATGTTCTAGAAACATTATCTTATATAACAAATAGAGCTGTAAATGTGATATATTACTTCTATACATCATTTACCATTGGCTTATTTAAAAACTCCTAATAAACATTAAAATAAATGTAAATTCCTCTTTGCCAGATATAATGAAGGCATCGAATAAACCAAATGATAACGGAGGCAAAAAAATATATACAAGCGATGTTCATCAGCTGATAGACATCAGTTGATGCATTAACACTGCCAAGTTTAATTATTTTATATAGTGCAGGAATGGGACGTGTAAATATTCTGTTGATATTTAGAAATCTTGCTGTATTTATCTTTTAAACACACAATATTTCCCGCATGGTAAATAGCTGTCTATGGTGTGTATATTTTGGGTCCTGTTGATTAATAATAAATGTATGTGTTGTTTGTTATTGTTCATATTTTACAAGTGTTAGTTCTACTGTGAAGATAACAATACCAGCAACCCTGTTACAAGAAGAATATTTTTTGTGCTCATATTAGTCTTAATCAGGTAGAGTGTATGAAAGATCGTTTCTTTCTGCAGTATAACATAGATTGCTTTAATTAATTTATAACCGCTTAAATAACACCGTTTGTAAATCATATATTATTACGTGTTTTTAAATGTAAGTTCTTATATTTACATTAACGAGTTATAGTGAAGACACCGGCAGTCAATTGAGACGTTCGGGGGGCGTGGTTCATTTGATGTACAAGCGTTTGGTTGGAAACTTGGGCTGCGTCCGAAACCGCATACTTCCATACTATACAGTACGCTAAAATCAGTATGCGTGCCGAGTAGTATGTCCGAATTCATAGAATTCGAAAATCAGTATGCGAGAAGTACCCGGATGACTTACTACTTCCGGCGAGATTCTGAAGTGCGCATCCCATGCACGCTGTGCTATCCCCTGATGCCCCGCAAGAGAATTTATGAATGGGAGTGAAGCGACGCAACTGACGCAGGTAGGTCACGTGATCGTGACAAAATGGCGGATGTAGTATGTCCGAATTCCATTCATACTTCTCACATTCATACTGTATAGAACGTACTTTTCTAACGGCCGAGTAGTACGTTTAAATTCAAATGCAGTACCTACTGAGTAGTAGGCGGTTTCGGACGCAGCCTTGATTCCGCGGCTCCGCCTCTGGCTCCATCAGCCAGTCCTTCTGCGCATGCCCAGGCTCCAATTTCAGCAGTGTTTTGCGACAGTTTGTGCCCATCACGAGGTGTTTTTTCCTTCAAAGCGTTTCATGGGAAAAGGGGCTGTCGCGTCGTCCATATTTTTTACAGTCATTGAGCTAAATACATTTCAGACGCCACGTTTAAAAAAATAATATTTAATATATGAAATATGCACATGCAGGAGATGCAAAGAATTAAAGTAAATAGGAGAGGAGAGGAAAATATGTTATGACAAATCAATCAGCATCGTTTAGCCTATGGACCAGTATGACCAGACAGAGGCGCCACAGACCACGACAACAGACTTAACTCATAGTGTGCGTGTTTGGGCAACAAAACGGCTTTCATGCACTACACAGAAAAGGACTGATCTTTAATCGTTTAATTCATTTAGTAAAGCTTTAAACCTGCACTAAGACTTTAGCCATACAGTTTCTTAATACCCCTTGACATATTTGTTGTTATTAATGTTATATTAAGCATTAAAATCATGCGTTATCACTTAATCATTTTCACTGATATATGGCATATGTTTAAGGGTGTTTTAACACTTATGCTTAAATAAAAATGCGAACAGAAGATTGACATTTTATGAATCGAATCTAGCATAAATCCTGATGATAATGTTGCAAAGCCCATATGAAACGCAAAAAAAAAAAACTTCACAATAACTTAGGCTATATTGTGTTCAGGACGTTTTGCTATGCAGAAAGGCATGTTAAGAGGAAGTCTACATAGTTCATACAATAGAATAACTAACTGGAAACATTTTAACATATTCCACAGCAAAATATATAGGCAATAGAAAATAAAGAAGAAGAAGCAAAATGTCATCAATAAGATCCTCAAATTAACAAAATGGGAAGTTAAATTATTGAAGTGATTTAATAAAGATATACACGACTGTACTTTGAGTGTCACCTGTAATTCAATTCAACGTAATCCAATAAAGAAACATGTTCGTCCACATTCCATAGACATGCACCTTAATCAAGTGTAATAGGAGTTTTTTGCTCTAATTTCATAGCACTGAAGGGCCAGAGTTGTCAACAGTTTTTTGGTTATGTGCATCTAAAGACAAAATGCCATGTCTGCTGCCAGAGGCAACACATCAGCGGGGACAAAGCAGCCAACAAACACAGTAACCATGGAGAGGAGGAGGCATGCAGAAGGAAAACTCACAATAGAAATAAAAAAATGAAAATATTCATAGCACTGCTGCACATATTTCACAATACTACACTCTAAAAAATCCGGGGTTATTTTTTCTACCCAAATGTTGGGTTGAGGCATTTGGGTAATTTTAGGGGGTTATTTTCAGAGTAGTTTTGGGGTAGTGCTTTGTAACCCAAACTTGGGTGATTTTCTGGGTAATCATTTCTAAGACTCGAATCAATGCAACACTAGCACCACACAGGCACATCAACCCAGCTCCTTGGGTCAAATCAACTCCCAGCAGGGGCTGACTGCGATGCCACATATATATATTATTATTATAAATGTTTACGAGCAACCCATAAATATGAAATGACTTGTTTTAAATGCAGTTCACAATTTGTATTTAGTTTTGTATGATCTCTGAGGTAAAGTGTATTTACAAAGTGTAATGTGCTGAACAAATGTAATGGAACAAAAAAATTATAAAGCTAATACAATATTCACCTGTTTGTTTTTTATGTGGTTAATGATTTTAAAAGAAAGATAAAAATTACATTTGAAAATATAACCTATTAATTAAGTCAAACTAACCTGTTATTTAAGTAAAAATAGAAGAAAAACAACCAATTTTTGGGGTTAAAAATAATAACCCAATTACTTGAGTTAATTTAACCCCTGATGTGTTCTGTCCTATATTTACCCAGTAATATGGTTAAAAACAACCCAATTTGGGTAGTTTTTAACACTGTGTTTTTTAGAGTGTAGTGGTTCCAGTGTGATCAACTGCTGACAAAAGTGCATTGCCTTCAAGTAACAGGCCCTTGGAAATTAATGCAATTTACTTTTCAACTAATGTAAATAGTGCACAAACCTTTTTGGCCCAAGATTTGACTTATTTTGTATATGTGACCCTGGTCCGCAAAACCAGCCATAACTGTACATATTTTGAAATGGAGATTAATGTTAAGCTTTTGAATTGCATTATGGGACTTTGACTTTGAACAACATGTTGAAAAGTTTAGACAAGTAACTTTTGTTGAAATTTTTACTAGTTTGAAGTGATCTGTTGTCTGTGTTGGTATTTAAATTGCAAAAAAACGTAGTCCTACTTTTTCTGTTTTTATTGACTTGTTTTCATTCATTCATTCTTTTTCCTTAGTCCCTTTATTCGTCAGGGGTCGTCACAGCAGAATGAACCGCCAACTTATCCAGCATATACACTCATTCACACTCATACACTATGGCCAATTTAGTTTATTAAATTCTCTAGCGCATGTCTATGAACTATGGAGGAAACCGGAGCACCCACGCAATCACACCACAAACTCCACACAGAAATGGAGTTCGAACCAGTGACCTTCTTGCTGTAAGGTGACACTGCTACCCACCGAGTCACCATGCTGCTCTGACTAATTTACATTATTTCTTATACAAAATATTGTTTCAAACTACTAAAACGTCAATAATAGTCAGTTTTTTAAAGTGCAGAGTTGACTTTACAATGTCAAAAGTGGACAGAGAAGATCAAGATCACATAATGAAACTCGTTGTTGTTGTGTAAATAAACAGAAAACACCTGTGAATCACAAATCATGGAACTATTAATTAATGGAAATGTTTTAGTGTGTTTGAAGATTAAACTATTTGAAAAGTTGAAATCTGATGGTCAAAATATACTAAATACTGAGAAAATCATCCTTAAAGCTGTCTAAATAAAGGAAATGGAAAATTTCAATCATAAATTGATTTTTGATATATTTATTCATACAATAGAAAATGTACATAATATATTTATGGAACATGATCTTAATATTCTAATAATTTTTTGGCATAAAATATTAATAATTTTGACCCATTCTATGTGTTTTTGGCTTTTGCCAACTGTTTATATAGTCACATATAATGTTATTGTATTTAAATGCTATATTTTTAATGTTAAATAATGCATGATAATATATGATAGATGAATGACTGCAAGCATACAAATAAAACTGCAGTTTTAGGTAATTTATGGTGTTAGTAGAAGGAATCTTGGGAGCTGTTGTGTTGTGATAGAGGTATAAATCCTATCTCAGGCTATAAATTAGTAGTGAATGCTAAAGTGAATGCTTTTGAAAACTGGATGTCTGAAACCTGATTAGTTTCTTTCTCAAATAGCAGAACATAACATTTAAGAAGTAGAAGAGAAAAGCACAATAACAATTTTGCACTTCAGTTATGTGAATTAGTTTGTGTGAGGTTCAGTGTTACATTTTTTTGCAAATGAATTTCACACTTGTCTAGTGCAAATTTGATTTTGTTTCATAGTGCATATATTTTCAATATTTTCCATAAAGGGAAGTGAAATCCACTGAAGAAGTATACAAAACACTTTGTCTTTAAAATAATTAAACTTTTCTAAATAAAGCTATGCCGTGTTTAAAAATGTAAAAATTATATGTAGCTATTCATTTTCAAAAACATTTGAACAAAGGCCTCATGCTTATGATGGTGCTGATTGCAAGACACAACTATAGCACAGTAAAAAAACAATGAAAAACACATTGAGACAATGAGAAAATAAAATACATTGTTATTGAGAAACACAGTTTTAATGTCAGGGCACATCTTAACACAGTGTTACGGTATTTTTCCTCATCTGCACAATGGCTCTTCTGCTAGCTTGTGTTCAAGAACTAGCTGCTGCTAAATAACAGACTAGACTATTAAAAAATAATATCAGATTTCCAATTTGAAATGAAGAGTTTACTTTTGGTACTGTTAAATAAATGTTCAATGGTATCTTCTGAAGTTTTCATAAAAGTATTTTGTAAATACTGTCAGTTTTATTGTGCTAGCATGTTTGAAAACGTTTATAGATGGGATATTCTTTAATTTCCTTTGTCCTTGTATCTTTTTTATCTGTTTTTTAATTATTGTTTGTTTTTATTTTCTTACACTTCAATTTTATTTCTGTTTATGTAAATCACTTTGAATTGCCACTATGTATGAAATGTGCTATATAAATAAACTTGCCTTATATATATCAGGGGTCACCACCATGGAATGAACTGCCAACTATTCCAGCATGAGTTTTACATAGTTTATGCCCTTCCAGCCACAATCCATTACTGGGAAACACCCCTACATACACACATTTACACACACACTCATACACAAAGGCCAATTTAGTTAATTCGACTCACTTATAGAGCATGTCTTTGGACTGTGGGGGAAACCCACGTGAACACGAGGAACATGCAAACTCCACACAGAAATGCCAACTCACCCAGCCGGGACTCAAACCAGCAACCCTCTTTCTGTGAGGCGACAGTTACCACAATGTGCCAAATGACTGAGCCACCGTGCCACCCTATAAAATGGATAGTTCACCGAAATTGAAATCGCTGTCATCATTATTTCACCCTTTACTTGTTTCAAAACATTATGGGTGCCTTTCTGCTGTTGGACTCGAAAAAAAGGTATTTGGTACGTCCTTTCACATGATTTGGGACTGTCGTGGGCTCTGTTATTTTTGGAATATGGTTAAACAAAATTTGTCTGCAATACTGAATGTTTCAGTCCCTCTCACCCCCTCTATTTTCATTTTAAACTATTTTTTTAATATCCAACTGAACACAACCCAAAAGTGAGTGTTTTTAGCTGGCTTAACAGCAGCCAAGAAATTAGTTGCGACAAGATGGAAGCCTCCACATTCTCTTAATCATCATCATTGGATTCTTACTGTATTTGTGTTTATGTATGTATGTGTATATGTATATATATGAATTATTTTTTTATTATTTTTATTTGTGTTAATATGTCTTTGTCATTTACTCATTAGTTGGGTGGTGGTGTTGGTGTGGTGCCGGCGGTGACAGCGGTAGTGGAATTTGTTGTCGCTGTTGTTGTTGCCGCTATATTAATACTATTATTTAACAACCTGTATATTGGTTACTACATGTAAATCTATGCATTTTGATTTATGCTGATTGTCTACGGCTTGTTTTTCTATGTTCAAAATACAAAATAAAAGTAAAATTTTGATGGGAAAAAAAAGGTATTTGGAAAAAAGTGGGAAACCTGTAACCATGGAGTTGTTACTTTTTTGTTTTTTTACTTTATGGTTGCAGGTGTTCATCTTTCTTTAGGATATCCTCTTCTCTTTTCAGCTGAAGACAGAAATCTCTAAAAGTTTGGAACCGCTTATAGGGCAGGGGTCACCAACCCTGTTCCTAGATCTACCGTCCTGCAGAATTCAGCTCCAACCCTGATCAAACACACCTGAATCAACTAATTAGGACCTGAACAGCACTTGATAATTACACGAACAGGATTGGTGACCTGTGACTTTGGGTGAGTAAATAGTGAGTATTCCATTCATTTCGGGTGAACTTTCCCTTTAAACCACGTGTTTAATTTAGCAAATAATGAACACGTGGTCTTAAGTAGCTCACACATACTCACGATAGATTTTTTTTTTAAATGGTACCTTTATAAGACAAAGGGTGGCCTGCCTGCAGTCTCACAAATTGAAAAAAAGCCAATGACTGCATGTTGACTTTACAATATTTAGCTAGTGTTTATGAGAGAAATGTCCTTCACATTCAGAGTTAAATGATGTGCCCGACTGCACGGAACAAACCGTGTGACATTCAAGCTGACTTCCCCCTGCCAGGCTCGGAGCTCAGTAAACATAAGCAAATAAAACTCCTCACCTGTTTTGGTTTCGGTCATGTGACATTTCACAGGTTTCATTTTCGGCACTGCAGATGAAGTAGAACACCAGACAATAACGTGCATTGTAAAGTACTTACATATATTCTCCTGTTAGGTTTCTAAAGGACAACAGAGCTGACAATCCGTTCTCACTAATAAATGCTTAAAAATCAAGATATAATTTATCAGTAGTATTTACAAAGCTGAGCATGTAATCACAATATGGGGATTATTTTATTCTTATTAAAACATTTATTTATGAATGGCCAAAAATATTAAAAGTTATTTATAAGTATATCCAGGAGAACAATTTTGTGTTTGGATTTATTGTGTTCTATATTTCACACCTTTAGTTTGCAGCTGCCAACATTATTCAACCATTCAACTACACAAATGGTCCACACACTAAGAACACGTAAATAATTGTCCCTACTCCCTATACATTTGTAACTAGTTTGCTAAGAGTAATTAGTTCTTTTTAGTTTACCAGAACATGTAAGCTTATTTATTTCTCTTCAGACCCCCATCTACTCCAAACAGTAGATCCTGTAGATACTTAATGTATGATTTACATATATTTTTTAAATTATGAAGTGGTCTTGTAAACAAACTATCACCCAAAATCTGAAAGTTATATTATTTTAAATCCCGTTTTCCTTTTAATGCTGAAAGTGACACATGTATTACAGTAAATAAAAAGTTGCTGCCATAAAGTAATAAGTTGAAACAAGTTATAACAAATAATTTTAATCTATGTTACATCAAACGGACTCAAATTAAATCTTGTATAGTTAAAAACAAGTGAAGTTAAAAATGAAATAAAAAAATCCCAATCCAAACCCTCAGAGAAAATCTTTATGATATTATGTTAATAAATGAATGAATTTGTTAGTTAATTTAACGTGACTTAAAATGATTTCATATTAATTTTCATTCATGATTACAGAACAAAAAAGGTACTACTGTACTTGAGCATTCATTCTGTTCACAACCTAGTGGATACCAGGACCACAAGCACACTCATTTAGCAGGTTTCAATGTTTGTAGAGTGTGTAAAACTGGGCTAAGCTAAGCATGAACGCATGCTGTAAGCTATTGAATTCATCTAGAGTGTTTGCATGAGGCGTTTTCAGCACAACATTAAACTGCACCCACCTTACGCTAATATTGCGGTCAGAAGCCTTCAGGAACAGAATGAGTTGCATGATGTCATGAGTTTTATAGAAACTACGCATCCAGTGTTCACAGTGTTTATTTTTAAAATATTTATGGAAAATAAAAAAATTATGCAGTGCATATCTGACTTTGACCTTTGATCCTTTGTCATGTAGTTTACACTAAGGTAGTTAATAATAACTGTACTCAAATGTAATACTGCATTTATTAGGGAGGGGAAAGTGAATGCCAGACCTGAAATTTGCCCTCTGATTATCAATTTTATGGTTAGATTTTTATTTGGCAGTATAGGAATCCTGTTGTGCCAGGTATTGCATATCATTCTTTTTGAGAAAGCCAGCCTGCTGACTGACAAGAATGAAAAAATATTGCTACACATTCGTTTCTCTATGACCTTCTCCAAAAATGGGAGGAAACGTTTTGTTCACATTCCTTAGATAATAATGCCTGCAGGTTGAATTATGCTTCAGCCACTATATTAATGAACTTACTTTCTGAAATTTTGTTCATACATCTTAAAATGATTTAACGCATGATATAAAATGTAGATGGAGTTGACGTGTGATGATTCCTTACAGTGAAATTCATTACAGATTAACAAAATATTTGAATAGAATATATCTGTTAGTTAAAATATCTCACAGAATAAAGCTATTATTTTAAATGCATACAATTAAAACAAGTAGTTGTAGATAAATAGAATAGTAATTTTAATGTAGACAACATGCCTTGGCAATGAACCAATTGCAGATTGTGTATCAGGGAAAGTCATGGCCATGGTAAAAACGATAAGTTTGTTTCTCTGAAAATTTAATACTGGTGACGTCTTTAAGGTGGAGTTGTTTGAAAATTGATCTCTTGAATAAATCTTAGTTGTGGTTAGTATTTTTTTTGTCTTTCATGTCCTACACAGTAAAAATAAGCAGTGTCAATTTAACACTTAAAGTGTTGCTTTTAACATTACTGAAGATCATATATGGTCGCACTCTATCAAGTTTTAAAAGTACACCATGTATAGTGTTGAATATGCAGTGTAATATTGGCACTCTAAAGTGCTGAATAAATACACTGATAGTGTAGAATGTTACACTTACCATAGTTATCAAAGTTTTACACTTAGGAGCATTTAACACCCACTAGTGTTGTTATCACTCTACAAGTGTCATCAAGAAAGTGCTCCTATCAGTGTAACATTAATTTTTGCACTGTTCTGTTGTGTATGTTTAACATATTGCAATCTTTTGCACTTGTAGTGTTAAAGGAAAATCACATCATACCTTGCAACCAGACTGTCAACAGGCCGTCGTTAACACTGTATATTGTCAATTCAACATTTTTGGAGTTATTGACATGTGACACTGCAATTTTTACACTGTTGATTTTATTGTGTAAAATTGATCTACATGAAACTTCTACACTAAATACAACAACTCGTTTAATCGCATAACTGTTTACTGGCAATGGATGTTTCCAACTTCCAACTTTCAGAGACAAAGCTCCATGGTGTTTATTTGTGTGCCTGTAAATAGCCTAATGTTAATATTAAAATGAACAATTCATAACTAGGTAGCAAAGTTTGTAGACAAATGTATGTTCTGGAATGAGACACCCTAATCTTAAATGAAATGTTTTGGTGTGGCACGATGGCTCGGGGGTTAGCACTGTCACCTCACAGCAAGAAGATTGCTGGTTCGAGTACCAGCTGGGCCAGTTGGCATTTCTGTGTGGAGTTTGCATGTTCTCCGCATGTTAGTATGGATTTCCCCCAGGTGCTCCGGTTTCACCCACAGTCCAAAGACATGCACTAGGTGAATTGGATGAACTAAATAGGCTGTATGAGAGCGTGTGTTAATTCAAGTGTGTATGGGTGAGTTCAGTTGTACGAAAATGTCCGATTTCAAAAAGGAGGCGTGGTAACCAACCCCACCGCTAAACCCAACCATCATCGGGTGATGAGCAATATGTACTGAATTGTACGAATTAGATTATGCAAATTAGCCACTAAATCAAAAAGTTATGAATTGCAGTGATAGCGTTGAACTTTCTAGTAATTTTGACAGACATTCATTAGCTTGATCTATTGTAGTTCCAAATGCTGTAGGACAGTAGCCCAGGACTGAAGTTACCCATCACTGATCTAGATTTTACACACTGGGGCTGCTTGCATGTTTCACAACCTCTCAGCATGCTTTTCATCACATTTCTAGCACAAATTATTATAACATGTTGCCAATGTGTCTCTACCAGGATTTAGTACACCTCTTCTCTACTAGGACTATATGTAGAGTTCCCTTCCCCTTGTGCTGACCAGGGGAGATGAAAGTGTCAGCGTGACTCTATCAGTGTGTGTTTTGTTTCTGCACTGCCTTTGCAGGAGGCAGTGGTCCCAGCAAATATGATACAACTCTGTAAAAAATTTGCACTTTTCAGTCTGGTCACAATGCAAAGTGCAGAATATATGAATTATTTATTTAGATATATAACACGTGTGTGAGAGAGAGCTCAGGTACTGACAAACTGCAGGAAATCAAAGCAGAACTCATTCCATATGGTCAAATCTGAGCTTCTGATTCAAGAGGTAATTCTACTTTTATGAATTGAGCATTTAAAATTTTTTTCTGTAGATTTTTTTTTAACTTACCCAAGCCACCTATATATTTGACACTATGTGTCCAGTGTTCTCCAGTTATGAATCAGCCATGCAGATGGCTGGCAAAGTGTTGGCATATTTAGCATTGTGTTTCTAGCTCAATAAGTGCAACCTTCGGACTTTCTGATGAAAGTGGATACTTCATGATGTTTCCTCTACATATTTCAATTTGAGACACAATTTATGTTAAATTTGGCCATACGAGTTCCTTTTAACTCTTCCTCATTCACTACATTCAGTTTAATCCTCCGTAACATTTTATTTACAGTTGTTGTTAGCAAAGGATTTGTTCAATGTACAGATAACAACAATAGCGCATTAACACTAGAGGATAATTACATGCTTATGCTTAGTATTACTGAACCTGAAGTACGCATTACAGTTCTAGCAGGTGAGTCATTTTCCTACGTGGAGTTTCCCTTCCCCCTCTGACAGGTGGAGATAAGAGTATCAGCCTGACTCTATGGCAACTGCATTACAGAGAGCTGACTCCAGCTAATATCCCTTAGGGTTATATGTTTGCAGCTCACCATGGTTTCATTACCTGTTGACTGTGTAATATAAATCAGAATCCACGAGTTTCAGGGGTCAGAGAAATGCTCTGCCTCAAAAATCCCACTTTTAAAAAGAATAATGCAATTGACTAATACGTAATACAGAATGAAACGTATTTCATATTTCATGCATATATAGTTCAAATTTTGTTTGCTGCCCAATTAGACATCAGCTAGAAGGATCGAATTAACACTCAAAGCATAAATTCAGCTTTTTATTGACATTTGATTTGAAATTACAATGGAGTTAAATACAGATATACATAGTAAAGTAAACATTTGGTGCCTTAAGTTTACTTTCAATCACCATTCCTCTTCCTCTCAGCAGTTTGTCCAGACCGGTTTTGGTTGGATTTGTCTGCACCACCTATGGCAAACAGCTTGTCTACGGTTTGTCTGTTGAGTGGTCTCTCTCATAAAGTGTGTTCACATTACTGCCCCGGTTCAAGAACAAAGGGCCAAAACAGGTAAAACCGCTCCAGCAGTTTTTTGTTTACTGTAACTGACCATTTGTTTCATATATCAACCACTGAACCATTTTACTTTACCATATACACTTGATAATATAAAGGACACACAATGGACAAATATTAGTCACAGTACTTAAAATGTTGTGTAAATACACCCAAAAGTATTATTAAACGCTGTAAAAAATATATATGAGCATTAAAGGAAGTGTATAAAATTGTTATAAGGGAACTATACACAGTGATGTTGGTGGTGTGCAACATCAAGATAAGTCAAAATGAAACTTAAATCATACACAAATATTCAGTTTTGGTGTCCCGTGAAATTTCCATAACCAAATAAATGTAAAGAGCTTTTCCTCTTCCTGTTATCCATCATATGGAAACTGAGCACTTTCACTGCGAAAATTATTCTCTTTCTTAGTAGTTATATCTTGTTTTACAGTACAAAAATATAATGTAAAACATTTTGATATGTGTTTCTTGTTTAGAGCATCACATTACTTAATTTTGATCAGTACACCAGAAGGCACTTTGCTTCTCAAGTAAATAGACTGAAATGACTAACGAATGCGTAGATATTCACACTGAAATACACAAAACATTTCTGATACATTTTGACACCGTTTACACAAAAAAAAGACAAACAGCTGAACAAAAATAAGTAAATTAAAAATGATGTCAAAGAGGAAATACAAACAAAAAAGTCCCTGATAGACATCATCCCTTAACACACACACAGTCTTAAACCAACAAAAAGCAAATATTAACAGCATCACAACCCTTCATTATGGAGTCCTTTCATATGCATGTTCACCCTTTTTCATCCGTCTTTGTTGTTTTTTTTTTCTACAAATTTAAACATAGTCCTTCTTGTCATATCCAGCGCTGACAGAGCGTGGAGCAGAATAACCCATTCTTGCCGGCTTGTACTTCTTCTCCCGTGGAGGACAAGTGCAGCACAGCATGGCTCCTCCAATGATTAAGAGAGCGGCAGCAGCAAACCCTATGTAAATGGATGCCCCGAGCTCCCTTTGCTGAGCCACAGTCAGTATCGGGTTGTAAAAGTCCCGAATGATCTGGTTTGCCACCCAGGCCGAAGGAATGAGATCCAGGATGCCAGCAATAATGAACATGATGCCAGAGACGATCATCACTTTAGCCTTAGCACCTTCATCCTCAATACAATTGGTGCATTTGGCGCCCATGACGGAGATCATCACACCCAGAACAGCCAAGATGATGGCGATGACCGTCATGGCTCTGGAAGCCTGCAGGTCTTGTCCTAAAGCCAGCATTGAGTCGTAGACCTTGCACTGCATCTGTCCAGTGCTCTGAACGACACAGTTCATCCATAAACCTTCCCAAATGACTTGTGCCGTGACAATGTTGGCACCAACGAAGGCCGAGACGCGCCACATAGGAAGAGCACAAGCCACAATGCTAATTATCCAACCAATAATGCCCAGGGCAATGCCCCCAATTTCCAATCCCATCGACATTTTTGGTGTACTTTTGTATCTATGAGATGGGGAAGTTGATTAGTTGCAATCTCATACGCAAAACAAAGCATTAAAATCACATTAAATAATCCAAAAAGGAGCAATGAATGTCATTTACCAAGTGCTGTGATGTCTTTGTTGAAGCCGTTTGCGTCTCAATCTTTCCTTTCTTTGTGCAGCCTGTGAAGGTGTTGTGAAGGTGACCTGCCTTTATATTCCCAGAGAGACAGGTGCGAGTGGAGGAGGACCTAAATGCGATGACATAGGGGAAGAGATACAGATTTGTGCACTGCACCTGCCTCTATGGTCACTGTAGAGAGAAGAACAATATGTTGGTGTTGCTTTTCCCTTGTAATCCAATTCCTACTAAAGTGGAGAAACAGGCTCAGCCAGGAAAAGCACCAGGAAGCACAGGCCAGTAAGCAAAGGGGTGGAGAAGATGGCTAATATTTCACCTGAATCGCTTTTAATATTTCACGCTACAGTTAGTGACGTTACATATAAAGAATGGCAGTCTTTCACAGGACGTAAAATTTTGCTTATTTTGGTGATATTATGCTGACACAGTGACACGGTGACTCAGTGGTTAGCCATGTCGCCTCAAAGCAGGAAGGTCACTGGTTTGAGTCCCAGCTGGGTCAGCTGGCATTTCTGTGTGCACTTTGCATGTTCTAACTAAACTGGCCATAGTGAATGAGTGTGTGTGAATGAATATTATAGTGACTGGGATTGTAGAAAAATGTAACGCTTTAGAATGTTCTTGAAGTCTTCAACATAATTAAACATAGGAAAACTTACATTAGCCATCAAGCAATTTTGTGTTTAACAGATGTTTAACAGATGTCTAGGCTAATTTGGGCTGTCAGTGGAAATCTGATAGACATCGACTAGCTCAAAGCTAGACTAGTGACCAAATACACAGATAAGATGGTTTATTTATAAGTATAGTTTTAGTTGAGTCTTATTTTAACCCAGCCCAAATTGAGCCTTTTTTAGCGAAGACATCTATGCTGATGTTTGCTTTAGTAAGTTGTCTATGTTTAGATGTCTTTTTTAGATGTCTATTAGACTTTTTTTTTAAAGTGCTGGTTTGGTGCAGTTGAATGATAACATTTCTTTATAAAATGAATAGTTCCAGAGCTTGAACTACATCTATTAAGATGCAGCCACAGATATTAGGACATGATTTCTCATTATTGTTATTTATAAAATAATCAATAACTTAATTACAATTGAATTCCACTCATTAAAATACACATTTGCATGATTCATTAGAATGAACAGCAGCAATAAAAATGAAACTGCGCACAGTATATGTGTAATGTGAATAAACATTGGGAGGTGCCTGCACAGAGTCGCTTTTTTTTGTCTGTTGTTTAGATCAGAGGAAGTTGAACTTACTGCTTGGATTCAGTCTGTTTCTGTCTCTACACGTCATATACTGTATATACTCCCTTTTTCATAAAACAAGTACACTTGTATAATGCTTAGTTAGACGTAGACAGGTAGACTAGGAAAAAATATATAATACATTTTCTGCCTGTTTTTAATAGATCTGATTTATTTTTCTGTGTTAAACATCAAAGCTAGTTGTTTCTTTTTCTTTTTTTGTCAAGTTTTTCATGGAGTAATAATAAGAATAGCACTAAACACAACTCAACATTTACTTACTTTATTGATTTCAAGCAAAGCATTAGTAAAAGAAACAATAGAAGAAAAATGAAAGAAATTAAAGCACACAAGACTACAAAAACAAAAACAATTACTTTTTTTTCATTGTAAATCAACTTTGATTTGACAATGTTGACAGCTATGATTAAACTAAAATCTAGACAGAGTATTACCAAAATCATTCTGTACTAAAACATATCAATAAATGTGTGAAGTGACAGTGATTGATCAAAACAATAAAAACATTCACATTAAGCAAAAGCAAACTAGACTAATTTACGCAACTCATTTGGCCCCAATAAATATTCTATGACTGGTCACACAGATGAAGATTTTAAAGTAGTTTTGCATGGCCTGATTTAAGGCTTGTTGCAGCTGGGTGTTTGCCCCTTTCCCAAAAAAATGCCTCATACCCACAGATAGTGTTGGGTAAAAAGTAATATATTAGAATCTTAAGCCTATCTTAAAAAAAAAAAAAAGTCACTAAAATTTCTATTGTGACAGGATATTTTATGTTATGTTGCATTTTTGTTTAAATATTAAGATGGGCATAATATTTTTATATATTTCCCAACATTGCTCGCAGATACCCACAATAGCCAATGAAAGTGAGCAATTTTCACCAATGAGATGTTGCATGTTCTCATAGCTGAAACCAACGCTATCACATGACAATTCCTAACTTTTTGATTTAGTGGCTAATTCGTATTAATTTGTACAATCTCATTCGTACAATTTAGTACCATTTACTCATCCCTCAATGATAGTTAAGTTTATGGGTGGAGTTTGGTGCCACGCTTCCTTTAAAAACTCATGCATTTTCGTACGACTTCAGCGCATATTGTTTTTCATCTTATTTAAATAACGCTTACCAGGAGTGCCAGCTTGCATGCATGTCGGTTGACCTCCATTTTCATTTTCATCCAAAGTCATGCTTGATCAAACATATTTCTGGTAGATTTTATGTGTGGCACTGTGAAATCTTTATTACATTCCTTGTGTATGTGCATTTATTTGCACTTTGAGTATGCATTAAACATTAAATGATTGATTAAACCTGTTTTTATATCTGTAGTCTGCCACGGTTTTAATATCACAGGTGTATCAAGACTGAGTTACTCAGACTTTAGTAGTCTCTGAATAGTTTCTGTTGTAGATGGTTGAGCTAAAGATTTGGGGCTGAATAGACTAAATGACTTTGTGCTGGTAACTTGTCTAATCTTTAACTGAGCAACTGCAGCACAGGATAGAGCCTCTGATCAGAAATAGTGCTGTGGCAGTCAAGCTGAGGAACAGAAACGCCAAATTCCTGACAGGCAAACATACAAATCCAGCTCTTAACACGTAGACACACAGAGATGAAAAGCAAATATATAGACAACACTGCTGAACCCTTTATTGTGGAGTTCTTTCAGAAGTATCTACAAAATATTTGAATGAGATCTTCAGGTTTTTATTCTACTTTTTTCTACTTCAAGAAAACTTTAAGCATCTCCCTGCCATTCAGCACTGACAGGGTGTGCAGCTCTTGTCGTAGTTAATTGAAAGTTGTTATTTCTTGGTGATTTCTCTCTTAGCAGACAAGCGCAGCACAGCATGGCTCCTCCAATGATTAAGAGAGCGGCAGCAGCGAACCCTATGTAAATGGATGCCCCGAGCTCCCTTTGCTGAGCCACGGTCAGTAGCGGGTTGTAAAAGTCCCGAATGATCTGGTTTGCCACCCAGGACGAAGGAATGACATTCAGGATTCCAGCAATAATGAAAGTTATGCCAGAGACGATCATCATTTTAGCCTTAGCATCTTCATTCTCAATTGAATTGGTGCATTTGGCGCCCATGACGGAGATCATCACTCCCAGTACAGCCAAGATGATGGCGATGACCGTCATGGCTCTGGAAGCCTGCAGGTCTTGTGGTAAAGCCAGCATTGAGTCGTAGACCTTGCACTGCATCTGTCCAGTGCTCTGAACGACACAGTTCATCCATAAACCTTCCCAAATGACTTGTGCCGTGACAATGTTGGCACCAACGAAGGCCGAGACGCGCCACATGGGAAGAGCACAAGCCACAATGCTAATTATCCAACCAATAATGCCCAGGGCAATGCCCCCAATTTCCAATCCCATCGACATTTTTGGTGTACTTTTGTATCTATGAGATGGAGAAGTTGATTAGTTGTAATCACAATCATACACAAAACAAAGCATTAATATCACATAAAGGAATTTAAAATGAAGAAATGAATGTCATTTACCAAGTGCTCAGATACAGGTGAAATACGTATGTAAATACTTACTTTTGTGTAGCTTGTGAAGATGACCAGTATTTATATTTTAGAGAGACCGGTCTGAATGGAGGAGGACTTGATGCAATGGCACTAGCGATGAGATACTGCCTATTGTGGCTGCTGTAGGAATAATAATAATAATAATATGTTGTATGGGCTTTCTATTGTAATTCAATTGCAACAAACGTTTAGTTAATTCCAAACAGCAAATGACGGTACCATTTCTAGAGATATTGCAAACAAAAGTGATATAGACAACATCTGAATCCACTCACAAAGAGCCCTTCTAGAAGTTAGCTAAGGCTACATACAATGCTTATTTTAAGAAGTCAGATTATCATTTATGATCCTTTATGTTAAAGGGGTGGTCCACTACGATCTCATATTTTAAACTTTAGTTCATGTGTAATAGCTGTGTGAACATAAATAGCATCTCTGAATGTAATATGCTCAAAGTTGAATACAAAGGGAGACATTAGCTATTACAAAGTTAGCTTAGCAAAGCCTACAGTGAATGAACTTTTGAGGATAAATAAAATACTTCCAGGTCTGTGAGATCATAAGGGTTTTTTACCTTGCGCACACACCCTGCGTAGCTAAGGGGCATGGCCAAAGGTACAGTAATGTTATAGCAGAGAAACTTAAAATGCCATCCAAACGCTGCTATTTCCACAGGGCTTGTTCTGTTACTGTATTTGTGCTTCCAAAGGACACGAGACAAAGACAGAAGTGCTTACAGTTAATTTTAATTATGTTCCAAAGAATTATAAAATATATAGCAAGCATTTGACAAAAGAGAACTTTAAGAATCTCTCTAAGTTCAGTGCTGGGTTCAGTTAACATCTCCTCAAAGGCTGTGGATTGTGAGCCACAACCTGCAAGTATTTTTAATTTGTACAAATTGATCTATGACATGCACAGTGTCTAGCATTAACAATATGTTGTAGTGAGGATGTAAACAATGGGAAATGCTGTTTGGCATCGCTAACAATTTAGCTACAAATTCACATGTATCCATCAAACCGCTGTACACACACACACACACACACACACACACACACACACACTCTTCAGCAGTATGTGCACGTCTCTCCATGCTTCTACCAAATATATGTGAAAGACGTCATGTTAGCTCGCCTAACTCATGTTGCAGCAGAAAAATTATTCCAAGCTCACACGGGTCACAATCGACATATTGTGCTTCATTCTCCTGTCAACAGTGTCACTGTATATTACGGAAAAATAACTTTATTCGAGCATCAGAGAAAAATAAAAATAAACATCTGCCCCGCGCACATGCAGTGCTCGTGTTACATGCGTCTACAGACAGTTCTCACACACACGTGTGCAAAAAATCTCTCTTAAAGGAGCTGCATCCATTTTCAATTTTTACAGACACTTGTCAGATGTTATTTTAGAGAGCAGGCATGAGGTTCATCCTTTTAATTCTCTGTCTGATCAGCCAATGACTAATTAGAGCTTCTTGAGCTAGTGAGGGCAGCAATCTCAGAAGAAAACTTTCCTGTGCCCATACATTTTCTCTGGCTCCTCTGAGGTGTTTCCAGGCAAGCCAGGAGAAATAGGCCTGATCCCAATTCTATTTTTTAAAACCATGATGATAAAACGTGAATGCCATTATGGATGTATTAAAACAAATGCTTTTTTTTTTGTAAAAATTTGTAGTAATGACAAAAAATAATCGTTTATGGATCTCCTTAGTTCCATGTGCAGCCATGCTGTCGTTGTAGATGGTGAAAATTTTTGTACCCCTTGGTTTCGAATGTGGTACTGTAAAATCTCCATTTCAAGGGCTATCTAGCCCTTCCTCCTAGCCCTACTCCTTCAAGCTAAAGAGAATTGGGACATCTCTACCCCTTTAAATGAACGCGCAAATGGTAAGGGCAAGGGCTAAGGGTTGGAATTGGGATTAGGCTCTCCACAGTGTACTTGGTTGTTCTTTGGTTCTCCTTCCAGTGGGACAAGCCTGGATCACTTTGTCCAAGAGACTTCTGAAATAGATGATTAATCTACCTCAACTGCCTTCTCTCGATGTGAAGGAGCAGCGTCTCCACTCCAAGATCCTTCAGGGTGACTCCTCATCCTATATAAAACGGTGTGCCCTGCTAACTTGTGAAGGAAACTCATTTCTGCCACTTGTCTCAAAGATATTGTCCTTTTGGTCATGAGTCATCAGTCATGACCCAAAGCAAAAATCAGTTTCATAAAATAGGGAGTTACAATAGTCCATCCGGGAAAAGACAATGGCAATAATAGCTTTCTCAAGGTCAGTGTTGGTTAAAAATGGCTTCAACTTACCTAGCAGATAAAAAAAAAAAACCAAGACCTCAACAGATCATTTAAGTGTTTGTCCACCTTTAAGTTGCTATCAATGACAGAACCCATTTTTTTCACACTAAGCTTAACAAAACTAGAAAGAAATGTTGCATTTAAAAGCTGAACAATAAGGTTCATTTGTTAATGTTTATTAATGCATTTACTAACATGAACAAACAATGAACAATACATTTACTACAATTAGTTAATGAAAATACAGCTGTTCACTGTTAGTTCACGTTAACTCACGGTGCATTAACTAATGTTAACAAGCATGGACTTGGATGTTAATAATGCATTAGTAAATGTTCAATGATGATTAATAAATGCTGTACAAGTGTTGTTCATGATTAGTTCATGTTAGTAAATGCATTAACTAATGAACCTTATTGTTCATTGTTCAAGTGTTACCTCGCTTTCTTTAAGTTAAAAAAATGGGAGCCATCCATACTTTACTTCATAGAAAGCATGCTGATAGAGTGCTGAGTTCAACTCTTTTACAGGGATATACATTTGAGTGTAATCAGCATATATGTTTGTGTGTATATATATATAGGGAGAAAAGCACTGAGTGAGTAAACGATTCACTCTACAAACTGATCGGAATAGAGTTGTGCGTGTGAATGTGGTTTCATATGTTTTCACATGAATTATCAGTGTGGTTATCAGAGCATGACAAGTGGTTGAGTAATTCAATTTCCAACATTTTTAATTTACAAAAGGAAATAAAAGTAATGCTGTAATGATATGTATTGTCAAACTTACTGATGAGCCAGCAAACATGATGACGCTAATATTTGAAACCACTTTGAGGTGGTTTCAAACATTTATTTCTTTTTCTAACTCATTCTTAATTCAAGGAATTTAAGTAGTTGCACTGTAATCCTTTCTATTCCTGTGTATTCGATATTTGAGATTTAAGGTTAGACTTATGTGGTGTTAATAGCAAATTACAGTAATGTGGACAGGAATGACTGGAGAAAGCATGTAAGTTCATGCAAGGGCAGCCGGCTGTTCAGCTGCAATAAATCGGTCAAACACAAGTTTAGCTAAAAGTCTTTCAAGCTTTTAAGCATGTGCTGTCACCATAAATAATTGTTATACACGTTTAAGATTAACAATGTGCATGTAGCAAGGTAAGCATGCTCTTTTAAAATTTGCTGAAAGCAGGACACTATTTCACACAGATATCATGATAACAATCTTTCATCATTACAAGCAAAACGTTGCTTAACCCAGTGGTAAAAGTGGCCTTTACTCGTTGTTTAAACAGAATATAGGCTAATGGCGCAATAAGGAAATTCATTAATAAAAATCAACAAAGATCGTAAATGAAGACGGAGAGTTTTTTTCATTTATCACTGATATATATATTTAATAATCAACAATTGAAGTCAAAATGGTTCATATGGTTATTAAGATACATGTTAGTGCTGAAAACAACGACAACGAACATGGAAGTGTGCAAAGTATAAAATGTGAGGAAACTTTGGGAGGTGCCCGCACAGAGTCTCAGAGTTTCTTTTGTTCTTTTGTCCAGAGGAAGTTGAACTTAAGAGCTTGAATTCAGTCTGTTTGTCTGTCTCTCAAATGTGGGAAATAAATCAAAAGCATTTTCCCTTTTTGTAGTTTTACATACATTCAATTGTATTGTATTTTGTAACACGTACACAGATAGACTGTAGGAGAAGAAAGCGAAAAAGGCCAAAGCTGCTTTTTAGACATGTTCCATATCAAAACGGTTCTCCATCCATTTTTGAGCACTTTTTCAGTGAATAAGAATGAGAACAATACTGACATAAACATTAGACACAACTAAACATTTACAGACTTGATCACATTTCAAGCAAATTACAATCATATTATTACAAGATTTACAGTTTTAAGGATTAGCAGATCATGTTTAATTCTTTTAAATGAAAGTATAAAAATATTCATTCTCAACCAGCTTTGGTGAAAGAGTAAAACTGTAAAAGGGAAATAACAATAGATGAAAGCACACAAGGCTACACAAATAAAAACAAACACTGACATTTTCTCATTATAAATCAACTTATAAAATGGATATTTCAATCCTAACAGAAAACTACAACAAAAGGATTCATGCAACTACAATATGGAGTGACAAAACTTTTACATGAAGCAAAAGTAAACAAAACCGAGTTACCTCCAACACATATGTTTACAATTGTCTTTCAATGAAAGACTGACAGCTACAAAAAAAATGTCCTCTCAGGTCCTCAGACATAGTCTCTCTTGTTATAGGTGCTTGGAGCCACTGAGTGGTGGGCTGAATAGGCGATACGACTTTGCGGAGGGTACCTCGCCTCATCTTTTGGTGGGCAACTGCAGCACAGGATGGAGCCTCCGACCAGCAACATTGCCGCAGCAGCCCAGCCCAGATACAGGGATGCCCCAATTTCCATCTTCTGAGCTTCTGGTACCAGCGGGCTGTAGAACTCAAGAATGACAGTATGCGCTGACCAGCACACAGGAATAAGCTGCAAGACCGAAGCAGTTATGAAAGCCGCTCCAGAGCTGATCATCACACGGGCTTTGGCCGCTTCCTCCTCAATGCAGTTGGTGCACTTGGCTCCAACAATAGCCACAAAGAGCGCAAGGACACCGACAATGATGGCCACCACCACCAGAGCGCGAGCCGCCTGTAGATCTGCAGGTAGAGCTAGCATGGAGTCGTAGACTTTACACTGCATCTGTCCGGTGCTTTGAACCACGCAGCTCATCCAGATTCCCTCCCAGTACACCTGTGCTGTGACGATATTGGTGCCGATGAACGCCGTGACCCTCCACATGGGCAAAGCACAGCAGACTACGTTGAGAATCCAGCCAAGGACTGAAAGCGTGACGCCTACTAACTCCAAACCAAAAGATGCCATGTCTCCAGTCTCTTTCTCCTGTTGAAGGTTTCTTTTGCTCTCTCTTATGCTCACTGAAGCTCTCACAACGTCTGTTTAAGTCCTTGAGACAATTACATCAGGAATCTCCAAAATCACCAAAGGACCGTTCAGGCATGGAGGTGGGTGTTGACACTCTGAATCTCCTCTACAAGGACGGCTGGAATGTTCTGTCCTGGTAGAAACTTCCCCTTTTCTGAGAAAAGGGCTGAGTTACCTGGCTTCTGACATCAGATGATAAGGTGCGATCCTAGTATTGGTTGGCGTCCTAATAAAAAAGGGGAGCTGCTTTCTGCTGAGTGCTTCAACAGTGTAGCTTCTGGTGAAACGCATTCAAACCAAAGGTTGTAACTGTTTGGTGGTGTTAATAGATAACCTTAGGTAGATGTGTAAAAATGCTCCTACTGGACAATCATTGACAACGCCAATGTAAACAGCTACCTGTAAGTGTGGTCTGGAATGTATGCACACTGAAGACTTAAAGAACAAGAGTTCACCCAGATATTTCAAAGTAACTGTTTACTGATGGTTATCTATCTAAAGGAAATAGACAGACGAGCCCCTCCAATATATATATATATATATATATATATATATATATATATATATATATATATTTGTGCATGAGATGAGACACTACATTTACAGTCTATCACCTGTAGTGACCTACAATATACAGTATCTAAGTGAGTTTAATGCTGAAACTTTTGTTATTGATGTACATTATTATAAGTTAAAATCAAATCAAATACAATATATATTATATCAATATACATTCATTCATTCATTTTCATTTCGGCTTAGTCCCTATATTAATCAGGGATCGCCACAGCGGAATGAACCGGCAACTTATCAAGCATAATTTACACAGCGGATGCCCTTCCAGCTACAAACCAACACTGTGAAATACATAAA
>CAIGQQ010008883.1:2532790-2550438 GCA_903798035.1 Danio albolineatus
CACACACACACACACACACACACACACACACACACACACACACACACTTCCATTTTTTTTTTTTACAAACTGTATTTCCAATTGCCCTACCCCAATCCTACACCAAACCCTTCACCTTCAAAGAAACTGTGTACAATTTTACTTTCTGAAGACAAATAATCATTCAGAATGACTCCTAATGGTGACACGGTGGCTCACTGGTTAGCACTGTAGCCTTACAGCATGAAGGTCACTGGTTTGAGTCTCGGCTGGGTCAGTTGGCATTTCTATGTGAGGTTGGCATGTTCTCCCCGTGTTGGCGTGGGTTTCCTGCTCCGGTTTCCCACACAGTCCACGCTAAATTGTCCACAGTGTATGTGTGTAGATGAGTGAGTACAGATGTTTCCTAGTGCTGGGTTGCAGCTGGAAGAGCATTCGCTGTGTAAAACATATGCTGCATAAGTTGGCGGTTCATTCCACGGTGGCGAACCCTGCTGAATAATCGGACTAAGCTGAAGGAAAATAAATGAATGACTCATAATACTTTTGACAAACGGGGACATCAGCAACGCCCTCATAATTCACCATGTCCTTATACCAGAGTCAAACTCATGTTTTATAGACATTTATGTCACACACACCCACACAACATATACGTATATTTCCACAAAATTGCCCTATTGTTGTTGTGTTTTTGTCAGTTGAACAGACAAGTCTGAGCAATGGCTTCTGACGAGTCTTACGCTGGCTCAGAGTCAGTTCACCTGTTCTCTAGCAGAAACCGGTTTGACCAGGTGGCTACAGGTGCATTGAGCTGCTCCTCCTCCACACTGAGAAACAGCAACACAGGATTCTTGAGAAACACTGATAATGTGCTGAGTAAGACACTATGTACATGAAGCATGTTTGGTACAAATGCGTCATGTCCAGGAGCCATAAAGTTTCACTTTAGATTCAGAGAGCTGAATCAAGTGTGATGATGAGGTATTGGTCAGCGCTACCACAAACAGGAAACATTCCAGGAATCTCCAAGTGTGCTCTCTGTTGTGTCACATGAAACCGGCAGACACTTGATACTTTGTAGACCACAAAGAAGCATACATTTAAATGTAGAAATATTGACAAAATGTACTTTATGTTATAAACAGTTTTTCTTAAGTTGTAAAGAAAACAATGATTATTTAACAATACAATAAAAAAGTTATAGCGTTTTTTTAAATTTTATTTTTATTTATATCCTTATCAAATTTAATTATACTAATGAAAATTAAGTAAAATAATTCAAATTGCTAATAATTTTAGTGGTATTACTTTAGAATGTTTCCATTAAGTCTGTTGGCTATTTACTAACATAAACAACTAACTGTACATTGCAGAACTGAATGATCTTTATTAACATTAGCTAATGAAAAAATGTCATTCATTGTTAGTTTTTGTTACCTTTTGCATTTTAATATTATTTCATTATTCAATATTTAATTTGAATATTGCATTAATGTTTAGATAAACATTAACTATGATTAACAAATGCTGTACAAGTATTGTTCATTCTTAATTCATTTCATAAATACTTATGTTAGTTATAATATTTATAATAACTAACATGAACTTATGGAACTGTATTGTAAAGTTTGAGTGTTTATTATATTTTATTATGTCATCTTTATTTAGTTATTTAATTAGTATATTACAATATATAGTAGTGGGCACCACGGTGACGTAGTGAGTAGCACGTTCGCCTCACAGCAAGAAGGTCGCTGGTTCGAGCCTCGGCTGGGTCAGTTGACATTTCTGTGTGGAGTTTGCATGTTCTCCCCGTGGTTGCGTGGGTTTCCTCCGGGTGCTCCGGTTTCCCCCACAGTCCAAAGACATGTGGAACAGGTGAATTGGGTAGGCTAAATTGTCCGTAGTGTATGAGTGTGGGTGAGTGTGTATGGATGTTTCCCAGGGATGGGTTGCGGCTGGAAGGGCATCCGCTTCGTAGAACAAATACTGGATAAGTTGGCGGTTCATTCTGCTGTGGTGACCCCAGATTAATAAAGAATAAAGGGACTAAGCCGAAAAGAAAATGAATGAATGAATGAATGAATAGTCAACAGTTACATATATCCAGAGAGCATTCATTAATGCAATTTTTATCTTAACTTATTAAAACTTTTTTTTAATATTAGTTCATATTAATTTTCTCTATTTATATCAGTTAATTTAGTAATGGGTTTCTATTGACAGGACTTTTGTTTACATACAGTTGAAGTCAGAATTATTAGCCCCCCCTTTTATTTATTTTTTCTTAAATATTTCTCAAATGATGTTTAACAGAGCAAGGACATTTTTTACAGTTTGTCTGATAATATTTTTCTTCTGGAGAAAGTTTTATTTGTTTTATTTCAGCTAGAATAAAAGCAGTTTTACATTTTTTAAGAACCATTTTAAGGTCAAAATTATTTTTTTTCCCGATACACAGCTAAATCCTCTGAGTAAAATGTACTCAGTTCAGAGTGTATGTGGTCCCTCTCTAAATTGAGTAAAAGTTACTCAGCAGCAGAGTTAAAGTTAATGAGACAATGAAAGGATATATTAAGGATGACTGAGCACAGATGATAAACACCTGCTGTTAATGTTAATAAGCAAAATCAGAAGAGAAAAACAAAACTACAAATGACTTCAAACAGCAGCAGATTTACTTATCACTAAAACACAAAAAAAGTGGTGGTGTTTTCTATTGTTGTTGTAAAAAAATTACTTAATCAGTTAATTCTCATCAATATCACTATTTGAAATTTTGTAGAGTGAGCCAGAAATAAGGCCAAACAGGTTGGTAATAAGTAAAGCTGCTGTTTGTGGAGTTCCTTAATGATCCTCTGCTGAGATTTTGAGAGATTAAATGTGTTTTATTTTTAGTTTATTTCATCTAAGGCTGTTACTGAAGGTAAACGTAGTTTTGTGTTTCTCTTCTGATTTTGCTTATTAACAGCAGGTGTTCATCATCTGTGCTCAAACATCCTTAATTAATGCTTTTATACTCTCATTAACTTCAACTCTGCTGCTGAGTTACTTGTACTCAATTTAGAGAGGGACCAAATACACTCTGAACTGAGCAAATTTTATTCAGAGGATTTCGCTGTGTAGTACAGAACAAACCATCAGTATACAATAACTTGCCTGATTACCCTAATCTGCCTAGTTAACCTAATTAACCTAGTTAAGCCTTTAAATGTCACTTTCAGCTGTATAGAAGTGACGTGAAAAACATCTAGTAAAATATTATTTACTGTCATCACGGCAAAGATCAAGTAAATCAGTTATTAGAAATGAGTTATTAAAACTATTATGTTTAGAAATGTGTCGAAAAAAACTTGTCTCCATTAAACAGAAATTGGGTACAAAAATAAACAGGGGGGCTAATAACTCAGGGGGGCTACTAATTCTGACTTCAACTGTATATGTAGTTTCAGTGTTGTTTTTCTCTTTAAAAACATTGTGACTCTTCCTGTCAATGACTCTTCCTTTGTAACATTATGTCTCTTAACTCTATAAAAAATTAAACAGTTTATTTTACTAGACCAGCAAACATATTCTTGATCCATTTTCTTGACCCCTCCATAAATTTCACCACACATAGTTTAACCCTGAACAGTAAATAATTGTTTAAGGAAACCCATATAAGGCCCTTTCTTTCCACAACGGAAAATCTCTCAGCAGTGACTCATTCGAAGTGAGGTCCGTTCGCACATCATGAAGTAACAACAAAACCAGCAGAGCAGGTCCTAGAAGTCCCTCCCCCAAACCTCCACTGGCTCTTTTAAAGCATCAGCGCACACCCTTTCACACACACACGCTTGATAAGACTGAGAAGAGAACCACCAACCAACCAACCAACAAAGACAAAGAAAAAGCATGGCATCAACCGGCCTACAGATGCTGGGCATCGCCCTGGCCATCTTCGGGTGGATCGGGGTCATTGTGCTCTGCGCACTACCCATGTGGAAAGTCACAGCCTTTATCGGCAGCAGCATCGTCACTGCACAGATAAACTGGGAAGGAATTTGGATGAGCTGCGTGGTTCAAAGCACCGGGCAGATGCAGTGTAAGGTCTACGACTCCATGCTGGCTCTCCCCTCAGATATTCAAGCCGCTCGAGCTCTCACCGTCATCTCAATTGTCATCGGCGTCTTGGGCATCATGCTGGCAATGGCTGGTGGAAAATGCACCAACTGCATCGAGGAGGAGAGCGCCAAAGCCAAGGTTGGGATCACAGCAGGTGTGATTTTCATCATCGCTGGGGTGCTGTGTCTGGTCCCGGTGTGCTGGACGGCTAACGCCATCATCCAGGACTTCTACAACCCACTAGTGGCCCAGCCGCAAAAGAGGGAGATTGGAGCATCGCTGTACATCGGCTGGGGCGCCGCAGCTCTGTTGATCATTGGTGGAGGTCTGCTCTGCTGCAACTGCCCCGAAAAATCAAACAGCGGAAATTACAAGGCTAAATACAACGCAGCCCCTCGATCTGAAGCCTCTGCGCCCTCCGGAAAGAACTTTGTGTAAATGATCGACTCAGGAAAATGGACTCTACAATGTTTACGGTTTTAGTTTGTCCAGGACATTGAGGCTCAGGATGAGTTCGCAGGACTTGAAAAGCACATGCTGAAAGTTTTTATTTTTTAACAATATATATGCAAAACAAACAAGGAAAATGGGGAACCACGTTTGAAAAGGCCTCTGCAGTTAAAGGAGGTTCATCTGGAAATCGCTTTTGCTTAAGTTTGGTCAAATGTTCTTTTGTACTGTGGTCATTATACAAGTGTTCACTTTTGTATGTTTTCAAGTATGATTTTGTAAATATTCACATTTTTGTACAGCCAACAGGTTTTTATTTCTTGATATGAGCTTATGTTTAAAGGAATTAATAAATAAATACATTTTGTCAATGTCACACCTGTCTTGTGGATTGTCTTTTGAATTTGCATGGGCGTTGACATGGGTGTTGCGTTGCAGGCCTCCATTATGTGTCACTAACCCTGTGGCACTTTAGAGATTTCAAAAGAGTTTCTGTGTGCAAAACGTTCTCGAAGGGAGTTGGCAAACAGCAGAATAGATGTGGTTTTTCAGGTTTTCTCTTGGAGCCAGTGCATCCAAGACAGGGCTAAACTTGATCTGAGGTTTGGCTTGTTTACTCAAAACTGCTGATAATTAGTCAAATTATGAACTTGCGAAATCAGGAGGTAAACAGATGCACTGCAAAGCTGCTTTGGAACAGCTTTGAATTGAACTGAATTGAATTGAATTGAATTGAATTTAACTGAATTTAACTGAATTTAATTGAGTATTAAGAATCAAATTTAAATATATGGAAGCAGAATTAGAAGTTGTTTTACACAATTATAAAACAATTATTATTACATATATTATATATTATATACAATTATTATTATTATATAACAATTAAATAACAAATATATTACAAATTATATAAATTAGCCATTATACACAGAAGCAAAATATATAAAATGACACGTTCATATATATGAACTTGTATGTTTTTCATTCAGGAGAAAAATGCAAGCATGAAGGTTCACACCCGAATCTAACCATCAGAAAAGTGTAGAAAAGAAATGTATAAAAGAGATGATACAAAATGCATATGAATTTGCCACCAGTATCTGATGGTATGACGATTTGTACAAAAAAAGTTAAAGTCCACAATAAAGCTTAAATATCACTGCAAGCAGGCCAAGCAGATTTTATGAAAACATATGAACGAAAAGGTCCAAATTCATATGAATTAGCACCAATACATGATTTCATATGAATTTTAACAATGTTTTTGAATAGAAATGTGAGGATAAAGGTGCTCACCTAAACTTAACTTTGACAGGGTTGTGTCTCTAAGCAGACTGTATGAAAACACGATTAAGAAGATAATAATTAATGAATGCCAGCAACGTGCAATGAACTTTTCCTACAGAAATATATAAAAGCAGATCACGTAAAAGCAGATCACGTAGCCAAATAACCATGAAAATGCATTGGTAATTAGAAAAACAAACTTTATCAACACATGCAGTATTTGACTTTAAAAAAATCTGCCAGAATTTGGCTGTAGTCTAAACCAACCACTGAGTAAATTTAAAATTAAAAACTCAACTTTAACCATATGCTTGGGTTTGGGATTTGTCCAACCGTTTCCCCAAATTTGGGTTAAAAAATGATTTTTTTCAATGATTTATTCAACATATCTAAAACACGTCCACATGTTTCTTATGCTATCAAATTTGTCTAATTCTTCATCTAGTCACCTTTTAGCTATTTCATCAATACATCAATTAGCTGTTTCACTTTTTTAAACTGCCAGAAGGTGTCATGTTGTCTACATACAGTATCTCTTTAAACCCCACACACAATAGCCAAAGAATATCAAATATCCGTTAGTCTCAGCTTCTTTTTATTCTGTCTTGAACCCCGCCCAAGGTTTGCATGCTATAAAACCCCCTCAGACACTTTTGTTCAGTCATGCATGAAGTGATTTGTGTCCGGCAGCGATGGCATCTCAAGGCATCCAGATCCTGGGCATCATGCTCTCCATGATAGGCTGGTTGGGCACCGTCGTCGCCTGTGGGATGCCCATGTGGAGAGTCACGGCCTTTGTTGGTGCCAACATCGTCACGGCCCAGATCATCTGGGAGGGTCTGTGGATGAGCTGCGTGGTCCAGAGCACCGGCCAGATGCAGTGTAAGGTTTACGACTCCATGCTGGCTCTATCACAAGACATGCAGGCCTCTAGAGCCATGGTCATCATCTCCATCATGGTGGGCGTCTTTGGGTTTCTCATGGCTGTGGTTGGTGGAAAGTGTACCAATTGTTTGGAAGATGAAGCAGCTAAAGCAAAAGCGTGTATCTTTTCTGGGGTGGTTTTAATCATCGCTGGTTTGCTAATCTTGATACCTGTTTGCTGGTCAGCGCACACTCTTATCAGGGACTTTTATAACCCTTTGTTAACAGCAGCGCAGCGGCGGGAGCTGGGAGCCTGTCTTTATATAGGTTGGGGGTCTGGAGGACTCTTGTTGTTGGGCGGTGGGCTACTTTGTTGGAATTGCCCGTCCAATGATAATAGGCCCTACATGGCAGCCAAATACGCCCCTGGCAGATCTATAACTCCAACCATGAACTACGTGTGAGAAAACAAGTGTAAGCCAAAGATATGTGGCAAGTACTGTAAAGAATGAAGCGAATGCAAATGGAACTACTGTATTCCTGCAGTACATGCAAATTACTGCTGTCATTGATTAAATGCTTGAAAATGTCTGAATTGATGCATATGAAAGTGAATTCACAATTGTTTGTTTACAATAAAAATGCAAAAAATCTTGCTAGTGTTTGATTAATTATGAATATCTCAAAATACAGATGTCTTTACATACAGCGAGCAAACACCCCTCTGCTGACCGTTCTAAGGCTGCTGTTTTGTGCTGCTGTACACTTGCACACAATGGATAAGTTATTACCGTTGTCAAGGAGAAACTCTTCGCACTCCAACTTCTTTGCAAAGTAAACAAGCAGAGGCATTAATTATACAGTTGTGTATAACAGCGCTCTGTTTAGAACAAGCAAAACTAGAGATGTAAGCAAATAGTGTTTTAGGTCTGAGATGATGCCTGAGATGATAAAATATTCTAATTCTATTTTTAAATGCATGCATTGTTTAAAAGAAATGTTATATTTTTATATTTAGGTAATGCTTAATGTGTGATTTATTGACATTAAGTGATGTATCCATAAAAAGTCCTTGCATGTTAAAATACATTAGTAAACAAGCATTCTTTTGTAAATGAGAATTTACATTTTATGAAATAATAAATGATATTGAATATAACATCAACAGGTCATTATATAGTAGAATTATATAAAATATAAACTTGACCTTAAAGAGGTTGATTTTATTTTTATTTCAAATAATAATAAGTTTGCATGCCACATGATAGTTTTTTATCTACATGATAAATGATAATCAGAAAACAATTCATAAAAATGAGGTAATGTTTGTATGAACTAAATCTAATGTAAAACTAAAAACAAAAATGATTATCGCTTCACTGTTGTTTCAACAGAGGTTTATTTTTGCTTTGTGCAATTTTTACATTTAGAAAAAAGGTGTATAAAATAGTTAACAGAAAACAATCAAGTGTGTGTTAACAGAAGTTGATGCATTATCTTAAAATTAGAAATACATTTTTTGCATGAACTTGGCTAATGTTAGTTCATTAAAACGTTCAAGTATTTTAAACAGCACATTTACTAAACTAAAACAGCCCTTGAACTCGATTTTAAGTGAGTAAAAGTTTGTTAGTTAGTGATAACTGATACTAATGTTAACAAATTACACCTCATTGAATTTTTTTTTCTAAATTGTTCTATATTAAAACTAACAAACACAGTTATAACAGTTATAGCCTATAAAAACGGCAAATAGTCAAAACATTGCATGCTTCTTACAACACATATAAAACGCACATTTCACATTTCTGATCGTCCTCTAAATGTGCTTCACACAAATTCTTTGTCTGAACCGTTTGATTTCGGTGTCGGATATTTCGCCACGAACGCTCGCTGGTCTTTGGGCGGACAGTGGCAACACAGTATCGCTCCGCCGATGAGCATCAGTCCCGCGGAGCCCCAGCCGGTGTAGAGCGCAGCCCCGAGCTCGCGCCTCTGCGCGTCCTGCAGCAGCGGGTTGTAGAAATCCCGGATGGTGTTGTGCGCCGTCCAGCACACAGGAGTGAGGCACAGCAGTCCAGAGAGGAGGAAAATCACCCCAGCAGATACGACAACTCTTGCCTTGGCGGATTTATTTTCGATACAGGTGGTGCATTTGCCTCCGATGACCGCCAGGAGAACAGCCAGGACGGAAAGAAGGATGGAGAGCACGAGCAGAGCGCGCGCGGCTTGCAGGTCCGGGTCCAGCGCGAGCATCGACTCGTGGAGTTTACACTGCATCTGACCAGTGCTCTGCACCACACAGACCATCCACAAACCCTCCCAGATCATCTGCGCCGTCACGATGTTATTGCCGATGAAGGCTGTGACCCTCCACATGGGGAGGACGCAGGTTATGATCGACCCAAGTGTCCCAACAAACGACAGGGCAACTCCTAAAATCTGCATCTCCAAAGATGCCATTTTGTCCTTTCTCCTTTCATTTAACTGTATTTTGCATGAGTGGGGGGTTATATAAGACCCCTCAACTGCTCGGGGTGGGATTTGAACAACCGGACAATCAAAGAGAGACCTTTGGTCACAAACTCTCTTTCAGACCTTTTATTTACTTGTTTTTTTACATTTTATTTATTTATTTATTTATTTATTTATTTATTTATTTATTTATTTATTTATTTATTTGTTATTGCCATAAATGCCTATAAATATTTTTGTAAACAAATTTTATGTAAACAAATGTGAACAAAGTTCCAAAACAATTTGGTTATATGCATTCAATGAGTGGCAATAATTGTAGCATGCATATATTTAACAAAGATACATAAAAATGGTTCTGTTTATTTGTTCTCAATGAGAATAAATATTTCAAATGATATTTGAGCAAAAGGGTAAACAATGAAGTCATTATATCACAGCCTTCTCCTGACTGCATTTAAGTATTTAATACACTCTCAGAAAATATGGTACAATGTTGTACCAAGGAAGGTACAAACCCTTGTCACTGGGGCAGTATACTCTCAGAAATAAAGGTACACGAGCTGTTACTGGGGTGGTACCTTTTCAAAAGGTACACAATTGTACCTAAAGAGTCCATATTGGTACCTCAAAGGTATATATTAGTACCTAACATTTTTAAGAGGAACACTTTTGTACTTTTTAGGTACTGATATGTACCCTTGAGGTATTATTATGGACCCATTAGGTACAAATGTGTACCTTTTGAAAAGGTACCACCCCAGTGACAACTTGTGTACCTTTATTTCTGAGAGTGTACCTTTGTATAGAACAGAATTGTACCTTAAGAAAAGAAAACAAATTTGTACCTTTTAAGGTGATGATTTGTACCATAGGAAACCAAAATGTACCTTTGTTTTTAAAAACCTGCAGATACAATATTGTCTACTTTCTGAAAGGTACCACCACAGTGACAAGACACTTTGTACCTTAACAGTGTCAAAAATGCTTACCAAACATTTATTAAAATGCCTTAAATGTTTAGTTTACAATACCTACAGTTTTATGTTTTACCAGTTGTTTTGTATTACTGTATTATAGGACTAAAAATGTATGGTTATAAGTATCTTTAAACATATACCTTTAAATGATGATTCTTGTTTTAATATGGAAATTATTCATAAAAATCACTTTGCCTTCCAGTCATATTTATTTTCATAGATACTGTAATAGAGGAGTTGTTTAACACTTTTGTACCTTTTATATGAGAACAATTGTGTACCTTCATTTCAGTTGTACCATAAAAGGCACAGAACAGTATCATAAGAGGTCTTTTCAGTACCATATAAGGTACAATTTTTACAAAGGTACAAACCTGTTCCTCAAGGAACATTATTTGTACTATCGTGTACCTTTTTTTCTAAGTGTACAAACTTGATAACATGCTGAAAAATATGACCCTGGACTACAAACATAACATGTTCCATGAAGACATTGTGTAAATGTCTCTAAATATCTCCAAACTTATTTTTTTGATTAGTAATGTCCATAGCTAAAAGCTAAATGCACACTTTTAAAGTGATTTACTCTATATTTACATTTTTAAACCCCCAGATTCCAGATTAGTTGCATATCTCAGCCAAATATTGTCAAATCCTAACAAACCACACATAAATGGAAAGCTTATTCATTCAGCTTTTAGGTAATGTGTAAATATCTTTCTTAAAATGGACCAGTGTGAGTTATTGACTCTTCTGCATGTAGTTTAAGGTCAAATATGAATGTGAAAGATTTTACTAAATAAATAAATATTCTTGAATTTACTGTAATTTATTGTATATATGGTTTATTGTAAATGTGCACAACTAAGAAGACTATTTTGAATCATGGCAAAATTGTAGCAATAAATTACTTTGAATAAAAAGCAACAAAATATTATGACAATTACCTTTAATTTTTCTGTGTTGTCTTCACACACCAAATGTCTTGCGTTTGCTCCTCACTGACACTGACTTTGGTGAATAAGTAACACCCTCTGAGAGAGAAAAAATTGTGGCTCATGGTTTGGTAAAGCTGACAAGATTTTCCAAGACTGATAAAGATTCTTTTCCTCTTGATGTATTCATTTCCTCAAATTGAGTATACTGTAATGATGAAGATGATTCTTTTTAAAAAATACATTAAAACCAGATTGTGTCCAGGATCAGATCAGGGCAAAATCATCACACTTTAAGTGGGACAAATGACAATAATGAGAAACAAAAGAATGATTCACAGTTAATCCAGAGAATAACCTTTATTGTTACCTTAAATATTTAATAAAAATTTATTCAAAAGATCTTTTAGACTTAAAAACATAAAAATGCTTTTTTCCAATAAAAAACTTTTTGTTTAATGAAAGGATATTAAAGGTTCATCATGGAACTATCAATGACAATACAGAACCCTTGGGTGTACACACATTTTCTTTTGACTATTTAAAATTGTGACATGTTTTAGGTTTTGGTTTATTAAAATGAGAAGAGTATAAAGATAAGTATTTAGTTAAAAAACAACATTCAGTTCTAACGGACACCAATTTTCTTTTTTATTCTTTCTCCTTATTTCCTTATGGGGAATGAAGGTCCAATCTAAACAACGTTAAACAAATCTTTCATCTTCATTGACTTAAAAAAATCCTCCTACTTCAGTTGCAAATACTTTGTTAGGATTCGGAATGAGCTTGTATGTGAAATCAATTAGGCAACGAGCGCGTGAAACCATCACCAGCTGCATCCAATCCCATTAATTACAATCCCAACTTCCAAAGGCTACTATAAATAATCGCACCGGCCTCCCTTAGGATAGAGTCGGATTCTTTGCACTCACAGAAACTATAATGGCATCTGTTGGGCTTCAGCTTTTGGCGACTGTCCTGGCAATCATCGGCTGGTTGGGTGAGATCGTCATTTGCGCGCTCCCTATGTGGAAGGTGACGGCTTTCATTGGCAACAACATCGTGACCGCGCAGATCTTCTGGGAAGGCCTCTGGATGAACTGCGTGCAGCAAAGCACAGGTCAGATGCAGTGCAAGGTCTACGACTCCATGCTGGCTCTACCTCAAGACCTCCAGGCCGCCCGAGCTCTCGTGGTCATCTCCATAATCGTCACTTTTATGGGCGTCTTCCTGACCATCGCTGGAGGAAAGTGCACAAACTGCATTGAGGACCGGGACGCGAAGGCCAAAGTCGTGGTCGCCGCTGGAGTGTTCTTTCTGGTCGGTGGAGTTCTCTGCTTGATCCCGGTGTGCTGGTCCGCGAACTCCGTCATCAAGGACTTCTACAACCCCACCTTGGCCGATGCTCAGAAACGGGAGCTTGGAGCGTCGCTCTTCATCGGCTGGTGCGCGTCCGGTCTGCTGCTGCTCGGGGGCGCGCTGCTCTGCTGCCAGTGCCCGAAGAACGAGGGTCGCGCTTATTCTGTCAAGTACTCCGCTCCCAGATCAGCTCCAGGAGCTTACGTGTGATGCACAGACTTTCTGCACTGTTTTCGTCTCCTGTTTGTTTGGGAAGAGATTTGATGTTTTACTTTCTGGTCTTGCATGACCATTTTTAATTTAATAAACGTCTTAATGATTTTTAAATTTCTGTCTCTTGGGTTCATTTTTAACTGGAGCTGACCTTTTGATTCCAAAGGTCAAAACAATTGGCTAGTGACTTAGTTTAATTGAGCAGTGGTAACTTTTTTTTTTTTTTTTTTTTTATATATAAATAAAGCCCATACTTTACAGTTTAAACTTGTCTGCTATGCAAGTAAATTCGTATTGGTTTTAAAACTGTTAAAGCCACTGCATATGCATTGCAGTTGTGTGTTGGAAGCTGATTAAAACCATGTAGTGGTTGAACCTGCAGTGTTTTTGTGCTAATATAGTTTCGGTTTAAGATGTAACATTTCTTGCCTTTAAATATTCACAAAACACTTTGAACAGAACTGCAGATTAGCACTCAACTGAACTAATAAAATTCACCAAATCATGATTTCAATGAGTTATTATATATTTTTTATATATATATTTGCATCTAATATGGGGAGTTCTAAAACATCCAATGAATATTCAGGTCACATTAAAGAAGCTTTACACCAAAAAGGTTAAAATAACAGATATTCCTTCCATTTTAAAAACAAAAACATGTATTTTAAAAGGGTGTCAACAGTATTTTTAAGGCTTGGTTGTGTTTATAAGACGCAAAGCAATGCGTGCTCATGCTTCACTTGTAGAAAATCATGTTTTCTTTTCATATATCTTTGATTATATACAGCTATACATGAAAATAACTGTCATATGTTCCTAGTTGCTCTGAAAGGCCTGCTCTCAGGAGGCTCTGATTGGTCATCTAACATAATTTACCCTGATTCGTGGATTGGCTCCATGTCATGCCCCTACAAGCAAGCACTTTTTTGCACAGTGTGAACAATCCAGTCACAGCTGCTGTTAGCAGCATTAGCTGTCTGAATCAGACAGAAAAAGGAAGAGGACACAGCTGAGCCTCATGCCTGCTCTCTAAAATGTGTCTTTCACATATATTTAGGATAAGCATTTGTAAGTAATTTAAAAGTTCTCATATCTTTTGCAAGTTTGTTATTTGAGATACAGAACACACTAAGCAGCCGCATAGAAAAACACTACATGCGCTGCTGAAGATTGTGGCTGATTACAGCAGTTTGACTGATAAATATGAATTTGTAGCTAAATTGTTAGCGGTGCCAGCATTTCCCATTGTTTACATCCTTGTTTACATCCTCGCTATTGTTATGATCTCACTAGACTGGATGTATTTTTTGTAGTACCCAAATTTGTTTGCTGTAGGCTTTGCTAAGCTAACACTAAAAGCCAGTGTCTCCCTTTGCATTGAACTTTGAGCAGCTTACATTCAGAAATGTTGTTTATGTTCACACAGCTACACTACACATCAACTAAAGTTTAAAATATGATATCGCAGTGGACCACCCCTTTAAGAATTGCACTCTTAAGGTTTATTAGCATCAGTGGTTCAATTAAGGTTGGTCATAGATCTCATCATAGTCCACAAAATGTCTTTTATATTGGAAACCAAAAAATAGTAATTTCATGTTAAACAATCCATTCTGGACTTTTTACTGTTAAGAGCATGTTTAAAATATTGAAAGGTTCTTCAGGGAAACCAAAATGCTGAAATTATTGCCAAAAAAAAAGACATTTGTAACTATTTTAAGACTGGTTTACACTTCAACTGAGAACTGTGAATTTCACAATACAATTTAATAAGAGCACTCTTCTTGAAGGGGTCACATGGTGGCTCAGTGGTTAGCACTGCCGCCTCACAGCAAGATGGTCTCTGGTTCGAGTCCCAGCTGGATCAGTTGGCATTTCTGTGCGTAGTCTGCATGTTCTCCCCATGTTGGTGTGGGTTTCCTTTAGGTGCTCCGTTTTCCCCCACAGTCCAAAGACATGCGGTATGAGTGGTATAAGCGATATTAGTTGGCGGTTCACTCCGCTTTGGTGACCCCTGATAAATAAAAGGACTGAGCCGAAGGAAAATAAATGAATGAATAACTCTTCATGAAATTATTTAATTAAAAAACGAGTGCATTGGCGCATTCTTGAAATGGCTCAGACATTCAAAACACATCAACACACTGATTCTAACACTAATACCAGAGGGGAGGATGTGATTGTAAACCCGCACCCTCAGTATAAAACGTGGTCTACTCATAAAAATGACTTTCATGGTGTTTTATTAAATTCCTTTTCGATCCTTTAATGGAAACTATTAAATAAACAACATACACACTTACAGAAATGATAGCATGTCTAAAGGTTTTTCTTTAATTGCTGGACTGGAACTATATTAGCCTTATTAAATGAAGATCTTTCTTTAACACTCAGTGATTGTAATGTTTTGAATTGCGGTCAGCTATACAGTAGGTCAAAGTCTTTTGTCCATAAATCCTTCTTGTGGACACACAGCGCTGAAAATCAAGTCGAGCAGGAAACTCAGTACAGGTCTCCTCCCCTCGCTTTGCTTTCAAATACCAATACCTGAGGCACAACAAGGAAGAGAATTCACATTGTAAATAGTCTTTCACTTGCACAACTACGACATTTTCCTCCCTTTCATTGCAGATGGTTTGTCTTTGCTCTTTGAAAAATGAGGACACGGCAGTTCGTGGCTGCATTTCTGGCTTTGGTGGGCCTGTGCGGGACCATCCTGATTTGTGCCTTGCCTATGTGGAAAGTGTCGGCTTTCGTAGGAGCGAACATTGTGACGGCACAGGTCTACTGGCAAGGCTTATGGATGAACTGCGTCTTGCAAAGCACCGGCCACATGCAGTGCATGGCGTATTACTCTGTTCTGGCTTTGACTCAAGATCTCCAGGCCGCTCGAGGTTTGATTTGTGCTTCCATCGGTGTCAGTGTGATTGCCTTTGGAATGATGGTTGTTGGGGCCAACTGTACACGCTTTTACAGAGAAGATCGGCTTAAAAAGACCAACATTGGAATATCGGCTGGCACACTGTATATAGTTGCAGGTGTAATGTGCCTCGTTGCTGTCTGCTGGCAGACGTCTATTATTGTCATGAACTTTTATAATCCTCAAGCAATAGCAGGGACACAAGGAGAGTTGGGAGCCTGCATCTATATAGGATGGGTCGCTGGTTTTTTGCTAATTATTGGCGGTGGACTGCTTCTAAGCACGTACTCCAACCGATGTTGTTGACCAGATTTGTGGTTAATAAGACTCAAGTGACTCAATTTGATGCGACTGGATCGTTCCTCTTTTTTTCTGGAGGGTGAAATGGGTTTTTTTCTAGCTCTTTTCCCAATTCTTCAGAGCTAGCATGTTTTAAAGACTGTCAAATGTTTGTTTGTAACATATGTGTATCAATATTTATGCCCGCTGTATTGGCATATAGACTCTGAGTAAACACATTTAGATGTGGAATGGCTACTAGTTGCACAGTGAAGAGCATCAGATGTAGCACGGTAATGAAAGTAAATAAATAAATATATTGAGCATTACATTGAATAATATGTATACTTTTTTCAATGAAAGCTGGATTTTCTCCACTGCAAAAAGCGATTATTGCTTTACTTTAAAAAATTGATTAAACCTGTTGCCTTAAAAGTGACAATTTGACCTTACTTTAAAAATCGAGTAAACCCATTGTAACTTTGGAACTGTTAAGCTGACAATTTAATTGTATAATCCACAGTGCATTTACTTTAAGAAGGCGACGGGTTTACTCACTTTAATCTTGTACAACTGCATCATTTCTATGGTCATAAATCAGCTGATTTGATTGGTGGTTTAGCATAAATTATATAATACAATGTATTTTCTTTTGCAAAAAAATTCCAGCATCTTGTGTGTGTCTGCTACTTTGTGTGTGTGTCCAAATACCCCTTCAAGTATAGCAATGCAAGTACATTTTGACCTTGTGGGGACATTTTGATGCCGTGAGGAAAAGGGCTCACAAAAACATGTTTCATATTGAGTTTTTTGAAAAGTAAAAATGTTTAGAGGTAGGGTGACAGAATATACATCTGCGGTATAATAATCATTAAATCTATCAGAAGTCCCCTTAAAGATAGATGCAAAAGTGTGTGCTCATGTTTTAATAATCTTAGAGAAATGTGGTGTCAGTATTTTCAGTTGATTATATCATTTGGATAAGAAACCAATGTGGCCTATGCTACATGCAAACTAAGTTATCAGCATGACACAGAACTGAAAATGCATTAATTTCATTTACCGCATATAATTATGTACACCATATGGATCATATTTAAAAGATTCTAAGCACTTTTGAGACGATAACAGCCACGCATGTTTGACTGAGTGAAAAGTAAAAAGAGAAGTAAAAATGCAGAAACAGCCTTCTTTTTGCAACTTCAACATAACATTAAAGTGATAAGACAAACTTGTACAGTTTGGTTTGTGGTGCTGCAGAAATGCTTCATTCAGATCCTTTCCTATTTGCTTTCATTTCTGTGGAACGTACCTAAACATAACATAACATGCATTGGTGTTTCATTTACACTCCACAAAGGAATTTTTGCTGCTTGTTTTGATTACTTATTTCTAATGAAGTGAATCAAAACAAGCAACATGGTTGCGCTGTGTTTAGCACCAGTGCTGGGTTGCCGCTGGAAGGGCATCCGCTGCGTAAAACATGTGCTGGATAAGTTGGTGGTTCATTACATTGTGATGACCTATGGTTAATAAAAGGACTAAAAATAAAAATAAAAGCCGAAAAGAAAATGAATCAATGGATTAACAAACTAAACGTTGGCATCAGTGGTGTAGTGGTTAGTGTGTTGACACATGCACATGCTCGCGACAACCTGAGTTCGATTCCACCTTGTGGTCCTATGTCGATCCTTCCCCTCTCTCTGCTTTCCTGTCAATTCTCTCTTCTGTCCTATTTAATAAAGGTGAAAACCCCGAAAAAATAATTATATATATATATATATATATATATAT
>CAIGQQ010008883.1:2555438-2580172 GCA_903798035.1 Danio albolineatus
ATATATATATATATATATATATATATAATGACAAATGACAAAATATATATAATGACAAAAGCGATCATTGTAAATAATATCTTGAATGATTTAAAAACAGATGACTCCGTATAGTGGCAAAGTATAAAGATTTAAAACAACACCAATTCATTAGTATGTTTTGGGGCTGGGGTCTGATCATTAAATAGAGTGTATTAATATGTCATTTACTAATTTACAAAATTTGTGAAATATCTCTGACAAGATTTGTTGATATATAAATTGCCGATGGTTAAACTGAATATTTTAATGGATGTTATAATTGCTTGAAAACCCTTTCAGTCCTTGACTCAAATGTATTTAACAATGATTATTCATGTGGAATTTACACGCTACCTGGTTTTGTAGCATCCCAGAGCTCTCTGATGACTTTCAAAGGCACCTGTCCAACACTTAGAGCTCCAACAATTATAACAACATCATATGTTTCTGAGACAAAAGAGAAAATCAAATCAAACATCTAATCAACATAAAGATCATCAGAAAGTGCTGTTTTATAGTTAATATTATTTGTTTAAAATGACTAAAAATGTGCATTATATTTGTTCGGAATATCCTAATCACTGAACCAGCATTTCTAGAGTCAACTCTCTAACTGGTTATCATTATTACAACAGTCATAAACTGAAAAAATGACATCCAAACAGACAATTCTGATAAGCAAACCAAGATTATTCAGTTAAACTTTGACAGTAAACGTCGAAAACCTTCCAGCATGGTATGGTTCATTACCGGATTTAACAGGAATTTTGTCTTGACCCAGCAGGCATTGCATAAGCTGCTGATAAAGTCCTGTTTTCTTTGCCCCCTCCAGCATCCCCAGACTTCCATCTACTCCATCGAAGTGATGAAACCCCATTCTCTTCAACTTTCCTCAAAGAAAATAAAATCACACCACTCTTTGTTTTAGGAGGTTCAGTGCAGTCTCAGAATCCAAATAAAGCAATGCTTACGTGTTTGGAGACCAGTCCCGTTCCACAGGCCACATCCAGGACAGTGGCCTTCTCTCTGTCACCGCTGAAAAATGAGCTCACACATTCGGCCGCCAGCAACGGTGCTCGGTAATCCAGCACAGCAACGTCCTGAGAAAACAACAATTAAACTTGAAATAGCTTTCTGAAAAATGGAAGAAATTCCTGCTGCCTAAATTTTACCTCCTCATAGTTATCAGCCCAGGTGTCATAGAAGCCCACCTTATCCTGGGCCTCTGTGTTTTTATGAGCCGACAGAATCACATTCCTCACATCAGAAAAGGTCCGGCTGGTGGTTGTCATCCTTCAGGGGAAATTACACATTATGGGACAATTTCATACACATACAGACATTTTTCTTACACATACAGACACATACATCACTATGTGCAGTTATGTGCCGATACTATAGTATGTGCCATTTCATTAAGTGGAGAAAATGTGAAACAAAATATTTTAAAGGGTATTTTTTAATATTATATTTACATAATATAATACATTTATATTATATAACAATAGAAAGATAAAATATACTTTTATAGCAATAATTTATCAAAGTGTCTTATTGGACAAATAAAATAAATAAATAAATAAATAAATAAATAAATAATTAAATAAATGAATGAATAAATAACTAAATAAATAAATAAATATTTTACATTACTTTTTTACAGGTCCATGCTCAAAAAGTATTTAAGAAGGCCATAAGTTGTTTATAAGTAGTGCATAAAAAGAAAGATAAACTCCCTTATTGACACAAAATATAAAATAAAACACTACTGAACTTAAATATTGTACAATCATTTTACTAAAATAAAACCTTCAGATGGCTAAAATAAAACATCTTCAGATGTTGTGTTATTATTAATAATAATAAATATATCTAGTTAACTGTTATACATACAATTCTTGCAACAGAATATTACAAAATAAACCAATATTATAAATTAAAAATACTAATAACATCAAAGGGCTAAATTAGTAGTAAATGTGTTGTGTTATTATTATTAATAATATTAAATATATCTAGTTAACTGTTATATATACAATATTTGCAACAGGATGATATAACGGAAAAAAACAATATAATAAATTAAACAAGATATAACACAATAAGCAACAATCTAACATAATAAATGACGTCCATTTGTCTCATTGAATAGAAAGAGTGACATAAATCACTACACATCACCATGAATAACATTCCTCAAGTGCTATTCTCCGTCTAGCAGGAAGAGGGCGGCAAAGAAAACCAACAACAAAGTGCTGCTAACTCCCTATCCAACATTTCCTACTCAAGATAACATCATATTTATATTCCACAACCGTCCAGCTTATAGTTTAATAGCAAAATGGACACTCTTTAAACGTTTTCTACTTTTTTCGGACAAGCTTACAACCGTTTCCATGTAGGGGACGAACGAAATCCGGTTTGCATTGTTGTGGTTTAGCGGAGAGCCTGGAAACTCCTCGCCGTGGATCGGGCCTGGTTTAACACATAACTTAATCAAGGTAACTGACTGATATTTGGCTGGTTTTATTCACATATCTTTAATAATGTTCCGAATGGGTTTTATTTATCGTTTAAACGTATACTGTGTCGCTGCAAAGGGAGTAAATTCGCCAGCGTACTTTCTGTCACGTTTAAAGCCAGAATCGAACGTAAAGTTAAGCTTTGTGAAGTCGTATTCTTCATTCTCGCTCGATATAACAAGGCAGATTGTGTTATACAGCCTTATGAAGGCTGAAAACTAATAAGTGTTTCTTTTAAGGAGAGTGGACATTTTTAAGCTACATCGCTGTACTTAAAGTGCTCATGTATGCGACTTACCCGTGGTTGTCTGACTCCATTCATCTGCCTTGTGAAAGCAGCACTAGTATAGAGATAAATGGTGATAATAAGAGAAGGAAGAAGTTGAAGTTATTTACTAATTAAATCTCTGATAGATTTTAAAATGTCTAAATTATCTTATTATTTATGTATTGATGCACTTTGTTTTAGTTTTTAAATGTATATTAAAATAAACTTGTTAACTTAATTTTGTTAAATGCTAAATATAGTTTGCTATATCAAGATATTAAGGTAATTATTTATGTTTTCAGGTGTATATAAAGTCACAATGTCAATTTTGGGTCTGAAAAAGAAGCTACCGAAGACTTTTAAAGTCAAAGTCAGCACTATGGATGCTGAAATGGAGTTCAGTTGTGAGGTAAACATTATGAAATTGCATATTATCATTCTGATTCTGTGTCCTGAAGTGTCCTACAAAGATTAATGTTTGTCTATAACTTTTAGGTCAAATGGAAAGGGAAAGATTTGTTTGACCTGGTATGCCGGACCATCGGCCTGAGGGAAACATGGTTTTTTGGTCTTCGATACACAGTAAAAGACACATATGCCTGGCTGAAGCCTGATAAACGGGTGAGATGTAATTGTAGTTTAGTGTGAAACAGAGGTCTTCTCAGGTCCTAAAATCTGTTCCCAATTCGAATCACTATTTACTGAACCCAATCTTCAGAATTTTATTTTTAAAAGGAAAACTTGACCTAAGAAAAACCCATTAAAATATGACCTTAGTCTGACCCAGTGGTATTAATTTTTTTTAACTCAAAAATAAACTGCATTGAAGTGTGTACAGCTTAAAAACTTGCAGCCAGTAATTTAAAATCCTGCTGGCTGATATGACCTCTGCTCCGTTATTTCTATGTATTTGCTTATTATTAATTTCAGTTGTGACCAGTGGATTGTAACTTTTTAAAATCCCAAATTAATCATGGATTTGCTGATGTTGTCCATTTACTTTGATCATCTTCAGCGAAGGGCTTCTGCACACAAACACGCACACAAAAACGCTCTGCATCAACACACAACATAATAAAGCAAGTGGTGCTTTTTTCTCTTATGGATAAGGATATATATCTTTGTTTTAGGTTACAAATGCGTCTTCTGTTTTATAAAAATTGAACACAAATAGTACTAATTTCTCAAGAACATGCTGAAGTGCTGATTCACTTTTCACTCAGTAATGATGATCACATATACGTTTTGATGTCTCATTAGGTACATTTAAAAAAAAAAAAGCACACTGAATTTTAAATTAACCAAGACCTGAGGCCACTAACAACTTAACTTGTGTTCTAGGCACAAAACCCATCTGGGTCTCCAGCCAGACCATGTATTTTAGATTTATGTGTCCTATGAAGACCTCAAACATAAACAAGTACCCAAAATACAAACATGTTGTTAATTTACTCACTGTTTTAGGCCATCCACAATATAGGGAACTTTTTAACAGCAGTATAACATTGAATATAATTTCTGCTCAAACTGTGGTCCTTGGTGGTTCATATAACAAAAATAAACAGCTCCTAGCACTTTGAATAAAAAATATAGCATATAGGCAAGAAAAAAATAATAACCTGTGACTTCTTGTGAAGCAAATTGTTGGTCTGTATAGAAAAACTGAATGTTATTTACTAAATTGTTACCTTTAATCCACAATCTCAGAAAAACAGTGCTAAGCAAGTTCACGGCAGTCAAGCTTCATGTTGTATACAGTGTATTTCACACACTGCTTTTCATAAGACCTCAGGAACCATTTGTTTTGATGTTTTGCCTCCATATGCTTCTTTGACTCACAAAGTAGCCATTAACTTGCATTTTTTTGAATCACCTAGAGCCACCTACACCATGAATAGCCTAGGGATGAACAAATTACCAGTAAATGTTCAATGTTTAGCTCAACTATCCCTATAAAATAGAAAACCCCTAACTTGTTTGTTGACTTTCTAAATCCATCTAGGTTCTGGATCAAGAGGTTCCAAAGGACTCTCCGATAACATTTCACTTTCTTGCCAAATTCTTCCCTGAAAAAGTTGAAGACGAGCTCGTTCAGGAAATTACTCAGCACCTCTTCTTCTTACAAGTATGTGGGAGTTGTTCTTGTGAATTTGGCATGGTTGCTCTCCATGATGGTCTTTTCTGCTGCACAGAAACCTCATTTGGGGCAATGAATAATCTTGTTTTCTTCAGGGAAAATTCTTGAAATTAAAAGCCCTTCTGTTTTTACAAAGGTCAAAAAGCAGATACTAGATGAGGAGATATTTTGTTCTCCAGAAGCCTCCGTTCTTTTAGCATCATATGCTGTTCAGGCCAAGGTAGGTCTCCGTATCAGTGTTTAATGATTGGACTCACATAATTTATATAGTTTTTATGAAATATTACTTTCTTTCTGCAGTACGGGGACTATGATCCAAACTTTCACAAGCCAGGTTTCTTAGCTCAAGATGAACTCTTGCCTAAAAGAGTGAGTAATGGCTGTACTCGACTACTTGAAAATAAGCCAACAGTTGCGTTCATTAAGATGGTTTATGCTATTTATCCGCTTTATTGTGCAGGTGTTGATGCAGTATCAGATGACACCAGACATGTGGGAGGAGAAGATAACCGCTTGGTATGCTGAACACAGAAACATCACAAGGTAAAACTGTGCACGTCCTGATGCTGTGTGTGTGTGTAAACCACCTTCCACATGAAAGATGAACTACAGTTGAGCTTTGTTTTGTAGGGACGAGGCTGAGATGGAATATCTTAAAATAGCCCAGGATCTAGACATGTATGGAGTTAGCTACTTTTCAATCACAGTAAGTCTTTTCTTTTTACTTTTTAAAGTTGGCTTGAAAAGAAATTTGTAATAGTCTATTTTCCATATTGTAATGAATGAACCAGAGTAAAGTGTATTAGGAATTACAAACATCTAATCACATTTACATTCATTTAGTCTGCTAAATGATTAACCGTAAATGTGATTGGATGGTTGTGCATTGTAGTTGGTGGACCTCATGTGAGTGAAAGATTGATTCCACCCTTATGTCAGTCGTCATCGGAACAGAGGAGAAATTATGTTGCAAGAAGGAGGGGAAGTTATTTTGATGTAAGATCTAATGTAAGATGATGTAAGAGTTGAGTCTTTTCTAATGAGTAATACAATAAAAGAATTGGCAATTTCGATTCCATATTGATTGTAAAAAATTTTCCCATTTGAACGCTGAACACTAACCTCACATGAAATGAAAGTATAGTGGAGTCCATAGCACATTTGGGATTTTGAAAATGTAAAAAAAAAATAAAAAAAATCAAATATTTTATATACGTATATGTCTTTTTCTTTTTTTTACTATTACTTTAGATGTTTTAAGGCTGTAGAATCCTTCACTACACACCTCATACACTTTTCTCAGACAGTCATTAACATTTTCACACTTTTCTCTTGTTTAAACAAGTTCAAACCTTTGTTGAAAAATAAGTCCAGTATTATCAAATGAAGCAAAAGATCAAAACTATTTGATCTTCATTTATTTATTCCTTGATGGCGCTCTACAGCCGTGTAACCACCATCTTCCTTTAGCATGTCCAGAAGTTCAACTTTTTGTGTGATGGTTAGCTTCTTCCTCTACCTTTTGGGTGCTACCGCAGGTGCCTTTAACGGTGCAGAATGCTTTGTCAACATTGTGGGGAGAAAACTGCAAGCATACAGAAGTGACTACTGCTAGCGATTGAAGATTTATGTAAATTTTGCAAGCTGAACGCATTCTGTACTGTACAGGAGACACGGTACAGAGCAGATTAATTGACAATGGCCTACAGCCACTCAGGACGCAGAACACAATGCGCTGTAGAAAAAAAGCATGTCAAATTGCACAAAAAAATTTAACAAAAAGTTAAAAGTGAACCATGCTATAGTGAGGGACCGCTGAAATATATATATTTTTTATATTTATAATTGTTTAATATTTTCACATTTTGATAATATATATTGTTTAATTGTCTTTTACCTTTTTATGACATTGTGGGGCTTTTTTTTTATCTCCTAGCATTTTTTTTTTCCACAACATTGTTAATTTCTGACTCTAATGTAGGGCTGGGCCAATAAACAATATTATGTCGAATCGCGATAAAATATATGTCAATAACAATTATAAGCTCTGGGCTTTTTTCACTCTATATTATCTAAGAGCCAATCACACAGCACAAATGTGCAACAATGGGAATCTAGAAGTGTGTTGATATTAGAGGTGCACCGAATTTTGAAATTTATAAGCCGAAAATATTTTATGCCATTTAATGGACCCTCTAATTTTTGTGGCTTCAGTCATTATTTTAAATCTGGAAGCATTAAAATCTGATATCTAAATATATATTGTTATTGTTCAGTGTGGAAAATAATTATCGAGATTGCATTTTTGCCATATCGCCCAGCCCTACTCTAATGTACAATTCAATCTGTCCCACTATGATGTTTCACAGCAAAATAAGAGGGACACAGAGCTTCTTCTTGGAGTTGATGCTCAGGGTCTTCACATCTACAGCCCCAACAACAAGCTCAGCCCCAACAAATCCTTCCCCTGGAGTGGAATCCGAAACATCTCCTACAGCGAGAAAGAGGTTGGAAGATAAGCTCTTTTTAAACCAAAAATATGTAAATAATTATACAGAACTGTCACAAAAATATTTAAACATTCAGTATATGTCTCTTCTCAGTTTACTATCAAACCGCTGGACAAGAAAAAGGAAGTTTTTAAATTCTACTCATCCCAGCTCAGAGTCAACAAACTGGTGAGTTACTTCTATAAGTATTTGTGTAATAAAGAGTATCCAAATAGTTGCTCACATCAGATTTTTTCTATATGTATTAGATCTTACAGCTGTGTATTGGGAACCATGACCTGTTCATGAGGAGAAGGAAGGTGGATTCAATAGAGGTGCAGCAGATGAAGGCTCAGGCCAAAGAGGAGAAAGCCAGGAAAAAGGTCATTTTGCTTCCATTCTTCATATGTTAACCATAGAAATGAGTAGCATTAGTCCTCTTATGAATTCTACTCTTTATGAAATTAATGTTTATGCAGATATATATTGAAATATAGTAACTGTTTATGTCTTTAAACATTAAAAGATGACAGTGGTTTAATGCGGTGACTTATGCAGTACATGTTTGTTTTGTTAAAGGTGTTAAGTTTGGCCAGTACCATTTATTTTACAATTAATACTTGTATTAAAAAGTCCTGAAACAAATGTTTTAATATCTAAGGTATTAGGAAGCTGATGAAAATTCAACTTTGAATAACAGGAATTGATTGTAAATATATTGTATATGTGAAAACATACATTGAGCCTAAATAAATATTACAGATTTACAGAACAATTAGTGTAATTAGAAGAATGTCTATCATTTAAAGATTTACATTCTCATCTAGTACTTCCTTTTTTCTGATGTCTGCCTTTTGATTTATGTTATGTGTGTGTGTTCGTCTAGGTTGAGCGTCAGATTCTTGCACGGGAGAAGCAGATGAGAGAAGATGCGGAGCGAGCGAAAGAAGAGATGGAGCGGCGTATGTTTCAGCTGCAGGACGAGGCTCGAATGGCCAATGAAGCTCTAGTGAGGGTTTTGCCAAGCTTGAAATTGAGCGATGCCAAATAGTTTACTCTTTCCCCCGCCAGCTTGTGTTTTATGTCCTCAGAGGCCCTGAAGTATAAAAGTATGTGGTCCAAACGTAAATTTGAGATGAACTGCAGACGTATTGAGGTCTAAACTATTGTCCTGGGCTCCCACTAGAATTCCAGTCAGGCTGTGAAACTCCCTGCGCTTGAGCCTGTAAGTCTTTCTTATCGCTTTTCCTTTCTGCAGCTGCGCTCTGAGGAAACGGCCGACCTTCTGGCGGAGAAAGCCCAGATTGCTGAAGAGGAGGCCAAGTTGCTGGCCCACAAAGCGGCCGAGGCTGAACAGGAGAGGCAGAGGCTGGAGGTCACAGCTCTTAAAACCAAAGAGGAGAAGAGACTGATGGAGCAGAAGATGAGAGAAGCAGAACAACTGGCCGTTAAGCTTGTTGAGCAGTCAGAGAGGAGGTGGGCCATTAATATCTGTACTAGTGAATAATTTGAATCAATAATGATCTTGTTAATGAGTTAGATCAGCCAAAAATGCCTGTTATGCCAGCATTTGATTTTTGTTCATCTTTAGAACACAGATGTCTTAGAGAACAGAAAGTTCTGTTTCATTGAAAACCTGTACACACAAAACTCTGTCAAAATATTCATAAAATGTGTCCATAGGAATAAAAAACTAAAAATTCAAAGTTCAAAAATACAAATTAAGCAGTTTATTCCAAGTCTTTTGAAGAGACACATTCTTTTATAAGGTTTAATTTAGACTTTTATTTACATTTAACAGGGTTTCTGTGGGATCTTTTAAAAGTCTTAAACTTCAAAAACTAAATTTTATGCCTTAAAGTCTAAGATTCACTGGATTATTATGTAGTAGGTCTTCATATATATCCTCACTAATTTTTTTAAATTCACCTTTATTTGTATAGCGCTTTTACAATGTAGATTGTGCCAAAGCAGCTTCACATAGAAGGTTATAGTAGATTAAAACAGTATCAGTACAATTTTTAGTGTTGGAATTCAATTCAGTTTAGTGTGGTTTATTATTCACTGCTGAGAGTCCAAACACTGAAGAGAAATCCATCGATGCGCAGCTCTACAAGTCCCGAACCATGCGAGCCAGTGGTGACATCAGCGAGGAAAAAACCTCATCAATTGGTGAAATCGAAGAATAAAAAAACCCTTGAGAGAATCCAGGCTCAGTTGGGCACGACCATGTAAAGTGACCATGTAAAGTTGCCCAGTCAGACAGACACCCATCCAATCACCAGAAATCCTTCTCGGTAAAACTTATATCAAAACTCTGTTTATAACTCTATTTACCAATATAGTTTAATTATCTGGTTTAATTATCTTCCTTACAATAACATTAGTTTAAAAGTTCTCAATGTGTTTGACCATATGTGGTGAGGACACTGACCTGGACAGTATGCGGTGCATACATTTAGATTATTATAGTTTTCAGAGTTTTTTTTGTTTGTTTGTTTTTTCCAGAGAAAAGTTATGCTAAAAAATGTTTATGTTTACAACAAGGGTTTGCTATTATATTTATAATAATTATATTTAAATAAATAAATATCTGGCTAAGAAATAACTCGTTAGAATTTTTTGAATGGGGCAAGTAAGCCTCTTTTCCGCAAGTAAACTTTTAAAATCTTTAGTGTTTAGCTCTGTAGAAGTTTGACATTTCTTTCAGAATGGTCATAAAAAGGTCCTAAAATGTCTTAAATTCCACTTTGTGAAACCTGCAGAAACCCTGTTGAAGCATTGATCAATGTTCATAAAATGTCTTCAAACTTCAAATTTTCAATTCCATGATGAGCTTTTTGACATGTCACAGTATTGGGTAAATTGACTTGAAATTAAGGTATAGATATCTGTTAGAATTGATGTTTTCATTTGTGTTCGAAAATAAACAAATGTGTAATTTGATTTGAACAAGAGGAATCTTTCATCGTGAGGTGATCTCTCCCTTTAAATTAATGATCGCAAGTTTTAATGGGAAAGTTTCAAATTAAAGAGATCGTGAACCTATCAGGGACAATTCTTAGTAAACCGTGAAGCAAATTCATATGAATGCAGGTTTAGGCTTTATTCACATAATTATATGTACTCGTACATACTGGTTTACCTGGGGCCTGTACCATGAAGCAAGATTAGCTGTTTAGCCAGTTAAGTTTTAATTTCGTCTACACCAGTCCTGGGGTTTAGGTACCACAAAGGTAGCTAGGATTTATTCACTCTTTGACACTATGGAGGATATGTTCAGGATTATAGATCATAAACCAAGATTCCACTAATCAACCGTGAGCAAAGTGACATATTTCTCACTCAATAAAAACACTCCCCTAGTTTAAACTGCTCCAAATCCAGTCACTATATAGCAAAACACTTTAATTTTTAGCAAAGATTATTTATTGTAATTATTTTAGATAATTTACACAAATACTGTATCATTAGTTTACTAAATAAATAATATATTTGCAACATGACTAAACCTTATTTTTTAATGATTAGCTAAAGCTTTAAAAGGACAACACATGAGCTTAGGTTTTTGAGTCTCTGCATTAAGCCCATCAACTCTACAAGCTAACTGAGACTAAACAGCTTCACTTGCAGTAATAAAGCAAGCTGTTAATTTTAGCTGTCCTCTGTAATGGATGACGTGTTTATCTTGCTGCAAATGCTTTTAAACTTACTGTATTTTAAACTATTTAATCTTTGCCTCTCTCATGAGAAGTCGATCAAGCATCTTTCTGTTTCAATGCATTTGATTGGCTATTTGCTGCTGATGTCCAGCCTTGATGTGCACATGCTCATGGCCTCAGAATTAAAGCCTGACTTAACAGAACAAGTTGATGGCCAGTGTCATGGTACAGCTCTGTCAAACTCAAAACTGATGCTATAATCCTGAATTTGTTTAGCCATATTATAGAACCCTGACTTTTTAATGGCTTTGGAACAAAATTTTGATAAGTAAATTATATAAATATTAATAAAAGGATTAAAAGTATTAGCTTGCAGGCTTTGGTTGTTCATTCTTTATTAGATATTGCATCAAGATTTTGAATTGCTCAAGTAAACAGAAAAATTTATATAGTTGTTGAATATTAAAGCTGCCCTAGGGTTATCTTCATTAAAAAGGTTTAAACGCACACAAACGCACACAAAATTGAATGTCCTTCTTAAAATTACTAAAATGTTTCTCCACACGGCGCCATTATTCACCACTGATTTGCAAAGAGCTTTTTAATGAAAGAAGTTTAATTTTTGTCTTGTTTTTTGTGGCCTTCAGGCTAAAAGAGGCAGACCACCTTAAACAAGATCTGAATGAAGCTAAAGATGCAGAACGGAGGGCAAAGCAGAGACTTCTAGAAATCACCAAAACAACATATCCTGTAATGATTCGGAATTAACAATTTGTAACATGTATTCTGTTTATTGCCTTCATTGTTCTTTTAAAACATATAATCTGTGCTCAGTTAATAGCAGCGTACTCCAACCCTCCTCCACCTGCTGGACCAGAGAATCCAGAAATGGCTATAGAGATGGGCAACCCCATCCAAATGGACTTTAAAGACTCAGACATGAAGAGACTTTCAATGGAGATTGAGAGAGAACGGTATGAACTTGAACAGGTTTTGTCTGAAGAGAAGATTGTCTGAATGAAGGCTGAACATGCTGTATGTCTTTTCATGTGTTTCAGGCTCGAGTATATGGAGAAGAGCAAACATCTTCAAGACCAGCTGAAGGAGCTCAAGTCGGAGATTGAATCCCTGAAGCTGGAAGAGCAGCAGCAGGCTGGCATTTACAATCTCAGGAGTTATGCAGAACCGCCTTATATCCCACACAGCAATGTAAGAATGTGTACTTTATCCTGCTTATTGCATGTCTACTTTTCCACATTATTAAATAAATGTGCACCAAATATTGATTTGACTTGAAATATTTTATCAGCGCATCAAATGCAAAACTTTTGTGATGAGAAAGAAGCTTTTAGACTCTATGAACGCTCAAACTAGATTAACATTAAGAGATGCGGGATATTGTACAGCTATACTGCTTATCATGAATAATTTAAAGTCCTAATACATCAATAATAAATCTTAAAACCTGTCATGGTCACTCAAGCTCTAAAGATTTCATTTTTTAATACATTTTGAGACAGATTTGAGAATCGTTAATTGGAGACTCACTTTGACTGAATATTTTTAATCAGTGAGTTGTTGACTCAAGAGCAGAATTGGATGAGTCAGGTTCTTGAATTAATAATTATAATTTGTTCATAAATGAAACAATGCTACCAATTTGTTCAAGATAAAATAAGGAATTACTTGTTTTTATGACATTTTAGTTACTTAAAGCAGTAGTTCTCAAACTGTGGTACCCGTACCACTAGAAGGAAGCTTATGCACCACTAGTGGTACGGGTACGGGTGGAGGAATCGCTGAATAATTAAAGTAAAAAATTAACACACTTTAAACCCTTTGATGCTTACGATAACACCGATGTGATCAGTAAATTGATTTTAATAGGCTAAACCTTTTATTTAAGTGGCTGACAATAATAAATATTGTTAATTAGAAGAATTAATTTGCCTCGTTTTTGATCTGTACAGTGCTGTAGTTGTATAATTAGGCCTACTACACTACTGTACTTCAATACCGGTTATTATGGTGGTACTTGGAGAGACAATTTTTTTCTGAGGTGGTACTTGGTGAAAAAAGCTTGAGAACCACTGACTTAAAGTAACTTTTCCAAAGTAATCTGCTGAATTACATATAATGGAAAAATTGGTACATTACAGTAATGTGGTATTCGTTGTTACTATTGACAACAGTTGTTATTAACACAGTTGTTATTAATTGTGTGAATTAACACACCTCTGAATGTTGTGATTAAACAACCAGTGAGAAAAAAGCATTCCAGAGAGTCGTGTGGTAATAGCAGAGTAAAAATTGTTTTGATTTCCAGCAATAACTGTGTGAAAATAACTAATTTATCTAAAGGAATAAATCAATCAATCAGACATTTAAGAAGATATTTTAAATTGATCAAAACTGGCAGCTGACTACAAACCAGGTTTTTTTTGTAGTGGAAAGACCTCTATTATGCTCACTAAATGTGTATTTTGTTAAATAAAATACAACCTATTTATTTTATTGATTTACTTATTCACAATACATGTATTAATTATAAATATGTAATAAATATATTAGTAGTTCAAATAATTAATGGATTTAGAAATTGGGCTACATGGTAAAAGTGTGCTGAACCACAAAGTTTCTTTTTTATTTCCTTTAAGATTCTTTTCATGAAATAGTTCACATTCCTCAAAAGACTGCAACAATGTACTTATTCTGCCGTTTCTGTCTCTTGCAGAGAAACTCGGCCTACATGGCTCAGATGGCCTTCTACGAAGAAGTGTGAAAGAACAATCCGGGCTCTGTTGGAGGAGCGGCAGGGTCTGGAGGAACAGTTTGCAGCTATCACTGAAGCATGCATGTACACCAAAAAATGCAGCAACCTCATATACTGTGCTTTTTAAAAATTAATATATTTCTCTACCAGCCAGTTTTTTGGTTTTGTGTACACCTCAAATGTCATGTATTACTAATATCACAAAGTGTTTCAAGCACATGAAACTGTGTTCGTTTGATCACATGCAAAAAATGGTTGTCAGAAATGCTAGGCATTAAGGGATATTTCTGTGCCTTCAGATTTTACAGGTTTTAACACCACCAGAAAAAACATTATGGTTTAGAATGTATTCATATTGCGTTTTCCTATGGGATGCTTGATCATTTTAACACTAGGTGCCTTTAACACATCACACAGGTTTTAAGAGGATAGTTCACCAAAAAAATGAAAAATTGCTGTTACTTTTACATTAAGACGTTACATTTTACATTAATCCTTGGGGATTCAAATGCCAATATACATCTACCAACACTTGGAGAGTTAAAAAAAAACACACTCAGGCTAAACAAAATTAACACGTGGCTCGTGGTGATCAATTTAATTAATATGATTTGGTTTTGTGCAAGAAACTAGACATTTAATCCACAGCCTAGACATTTAATAAATTGTGTTTTGCCTGTATATGTTGTTTTGACTCTCAAAGTGGCAGTACTTTTTGCTTTAAATCAAGGTTTCAGCTAAAATTTCTTAAATTTTCTACTGGAAAAATTAATCTGGGCTGAAATTAGCAGCATACTTTTTTTTCTTCTTTTTTTGATAAACTATCCTCTTAACAGCAATATCTGTGAATGTCAATTGATTTTAAGTATTTGTATGTCTTGAACGGTGGACTGTGTTCTTTATCGATTTTGTTTTCTTCAAGCTTTTTGAATATATAGATGATTGATATTTTCTAGTACACTCTAGTGCCTTTTGGAAAAGCTTGCACTACTCATTGAGCTGAGTGATTCTCTGCCGATGCTCTTTTTCCGCTTTATGACTGAGCATATAACCTGCTTGTTGAGCGCATCAGCTAAAGCTGCTCTATCAAATTCAGGAACAGGGGTAGATTGATGGCCTCTCTGTTTATAAATGTGCTGTACTCATCCATTTTGGCTGGAGACTGTTTGTTTTTTTAAATCTGTGAGCGTTTTTGATATAGTGATCCACAGGCAGATTTATTGGTTTATCTGCTGTTTTCTGTGCCTGAATCAACTGATGCTTGGGCTTAGTGTTATGGTTGTGAGCCATGTTGACATTTTATCACATTTCCATCTGAGCAGCATTTCAGATCTTTAGAAATACTTTTTATTTGTCCTTTGTTTCAAAACGCAATGTATGCAACTACACAGGATACATTTTGCACTCTTTTTTTTTTGTTTGTTTGTTTGTTTGGGGATGCTCTTGGATATAAAGACTGTTGCAGAAATGTTGACGTGAGATGAATTTGTGCGCTCGTATATAAAGGGATGTGTTATGATGTTGGTTGTTTTAAGATTGCTATGCCTCATTACGTTACAGCTGATTGTGCATTTAGCAGCATGCAATATTTTCAGCTAAATATATGCATTAAGATGTATTTTGGAGCAGTATCTTATGTAAATACACTACATGCATTGATAAGTCTTAGTTTAAGTAGTATAAGACATTCCTGTTGTCGCACAATAGCTTGAGATGTCTTAAAACAGAGTGACTTCACAAGGCAATTGTTCATGTTTTAATGAATGCCACAAACACCTGCCAGTTTGTCCGTTTTCGTTTGGTATTTGTGTTTGTTTTCTTCTAGTTGCACCACATAACCTTGTGTTTTTGGCAAGGATTTCATGACACCACAATATACAAGGATGTTTATCAGAGCACAAACTGCCTTTGTTTAATGTGCCATGGATTCAGACACATTGTCATATGACTGTGGTGATACATCAGTCATACACGTGCAGTGAATTGTAAAGTGATATACAAATAAACTGCATTAAAGATTTATTTGTGCTGTGTGCTTGACTTCTGCTGAAAACAAAACTGGAAAACATGAAAATCCAATTTGTGTGTCAGGGCATGTATCTCACACTTGCTGTGTTTATCCGCAGAACAGACAGTGCTTCAGTGGTTTTTATCTCTTGAGGCTAAAGTACAAAGTGAAAATAGTCTGTGACAGTATACTAATATTACAGTTACTGCCAAAAGAGGGCGTAATAAACCACCCTTTCGGCTAAAAACCTCTCCCAGTTTTCTGCAGGTAATTTCGCACTTTATATACCCTGCTTATTAAATTCAACACAATTGAATACAAGCCTGCGAGTCTTTACAATGGCCCACATACACACAGACTGTGATAGAACAGTATGGGATTTATTAAACTCATAACTTTCAAACTGATGGAGGTTTATGTTTACTAAATGTAAACTCAGAGTAAGTTAGCACTGACTAGCTTCAGTTTTACTACACATGTAGTGTAGCAAACTAGAATTTGTAGTTACCATGTGTCTTTTATTTGTTGTAAAACCATGGGGAATTAGTGTATCTGGCAGTTTTGTAAAAATGAACCGTGAAGTGAGAAATACAATTTCATTTTTCATGTAACATGACGTTTTCATGTTATAGGTCTGGGCTTGCAGCCTTTTCAAACCAAATTGAAGACGGCAGGCTACAGCTCACGATGAATAACAGGTAGGCAAGATATCTCAAACAACTTTTCTCGCTGTCTTTTTACTACTTTAAGGCCTACTTATTAGGTTGTGTCACCGCTTGTGTAAATTCTTAACTTACGAAAATAGTATTACTTACCATTTCTTTGACCAGTTTTTCTATGGCTAGTAGTATAACGACACCATGTTGAGTTTTTGAGTATCATATCAAGTACACTCATGGTTTTGGTTTGTAATCTTCGTAAGAAAAAAAAGTTTCCTAAAGCTTCTTGGCTGCTTTTAGAGGTTTGACAAGCTAAAAACTGGCAAACCAGCTTAAGCAGGGGTTATTTTTTCCATCTGTATTTTTTCCACCATATCTGCAAAAGAAGATATTCTGAAGAATGATGGTTGCTGGAGAAAAAACAAATACTATGGAATTCAATGGGTCCCAGCAAGCAGCTTTAGGTCTTAAATAAGTGAAGGGCCATAATTAAATCATAAGTCATTTAGTGCTAAATAGTGTTTTTGAACCGTATAAGAAAGTTCAATAAATCTGTTGTGATAATTCTTTGTTATTTTGATACAGCTTTAGTATGTAAAGAACCCTACAGTATACTGTATTTTTCTACAGCTTTTTACAGTATACTGTTCTAGTTTACTGTCATAAAAACTGTATAAAATATTCTACAGTGTTTATTAGTTTTGCAGTTCAAATTAATTAATACTATACTGGACCAGTCAGTAACAAAGAGTTAAAGAGAATACCTTTTAGTATGAGACACTTAGTTTAGTTTGGTTCAAAAACACTATAACATTAACTAAAATGACAATAGTATGTTTTCCATGTAGACAGTTTAAAATAATAACAAGATATAGACCTACCAGTGTTAAAACTTTTGCATCTGATTGATTGCTGGCACCAACAAACCAAAATTGCACCGAAAAGTCCCAGTCTTAGCAAATGAGATTTATTAATTCCTTTCAAAGGGACTAAGCCGAAAAGAAAATGAATGAATGAATAATTCCTATATTCAAGCGATTTGCTCAAAAAAAAAACTTGTATTCAGGAACAAAGCACAGTTATTCTGCAACCAAACTTTGTTGTTGTAGATGCAGTGGTTCTTCTCCGAATTTGATTCTCGGTAGAGTATATATTAAGACTAAAACAGCTTTTCATCAGTTTTACAAAAATTCAAAAGACCAAGCAACACCCAAATAGCTGTTAACTGACAATCAATTTATAACCTGTCAAAGTTTAAGTTAGTTCACATTGAAGGTTTTGTCAATTCACCAGCAACTTGCTTCTTTCTAAACCTAAACATTGCATATACACCATCACATTTTAATCCACTGACATATTTCTTTTTCTTTCTATTATTATGTTTGTATTTCATTGTTAGCATTTTTATGTGTCCTCTGGCACTCCAGTGAGATGAAGGAAATATATATCTCCTCAGATATCGAAGTTATGGGTAGTTATAAGATATTTTCAATGGTGCATCTGAGGCCTCATACATTTTTTTTCCGGTGGCTACAACAACAATCAGATCCACCCACAAATATTGAATGTACAGTGAAATATGGATGTGTCCAAGGCTGTATATTTTATCATGTATTATCATACATTACGCATTCAAGGCCATCTGGCAAGTAGTTGGAAGAAGGTGGAAATCTTGTGGAAAATCTAACTTGAGGATTAGAGCTAATTATATTACTTCCTGAAATTCCATTAGACGTGAGTTATACATGCAAATTGCTTTGAAGGACAGTTTTTGAATAGAATTGCAAAATAGCATGGAGTAGACCTACCATGAAGTGAGATATTGCTTTTATTATGATACACACCAAAGTCAGTATATTAAAAATGATATAGTGAAATATCCAGACTTTCTAAACATGCCAGTTTTGATTTAATTTGATTTTCCAAGGTTACATAGGTATTATTTATTAAATTAGTTTAATGAAGTACAGGATTATTATTGGATCTAATATATTTTTTGTACATATATTATATTAAATATATAGTATAATATTGCATGTTATATTTAATAATACATTATATCTATATGTAAGTTATTAACTTAATTAGACTTATAATACTTATTAACTTAACTATACTTAGAATGTACAGTCATTATATATATGCATGTACAGTCATTATATATATGCATATAAATTTCAAATGTATATATTATCTGGATAAATGAATGTAATCATGTTAGTTATACAGTAAAAAAAGATATTTATATAGCACACAATTCAAAACATATAACATATACAGTATATAATCATGGCCACTTTATTAGATAAACCTTACTAGCACCGGTTTGGACCCCCTTTTGCCTTCAGAACTGCCTTAATCTTTCATGGCTTAGATTCAACAAGTTTATGGAAAATTGTTTAGAGATTTTGGTCCATACTAACATGATACCTTCATGCAGTTGCTGCAGATTTGTCAGCTGCACATCCATGATGCGAATCTCCTGTTCCACCACATCCTTAAAGTGCTCTGTTGGATTGAGTTCTGGTGACTGTGGAGGACATTTAAGTACAGTGAACTCATTGCCATGTTCAAGAAACCAGTCTAAGATGATTCGTGCTTTATGACATGGTGTGTTATCTGATTGGAAGTAGCCATCTAAAGATGGGTACACTGTGGTCATAAAGGGATGGACACGATCAGCAACAATACCCAGGTAGGCTGTGGCGTTGACATGATGCCCAGTTAGTAGTAATTGACCCAAAGTGTACCAAAAAAATATCCCCCACACCCCTACACAACCACCACCAGCCGGAACCGTTGATACAAGGCAAGATGGATTTCATGTTGTTAATGCCAAATTCTAACCCGACCATCCAAATGTCGCAGCAGAAATTGAGACTCATCAGACCAGGCAACCTTTTTCCAATCTTGTATTGTCCAATTTTGGTGAGCCTGTGCGAATTGTAGCCTCAGTTTCCTGTTCTTAGTTCACAGAAGTGGCACCCGGTGTGGTCTTCTGCTGCTATAGCCCATTCTTCTCAAGGTTGACATGCTGTGCGTCAGGGCCGTGCAGAGACCTTTTAAGGGGCAGGGGCTCAAGTGGAAAAAAGGGCACTTTTTCTTAAATAATAATAATAATTGTACTTTAATAAATAAAATATATTAAAGGATATTTCACACTAAATTCACCATATACTCACTCTTTAAATAGACTGTTCTTTTAAAACTAAAAATTCTGTCATCATTAACTCGCCTTGTACTTGTTCCAAACCTTTTTGACTTTTTTTCTTCTGTTGAGCACGCAAAATAATATTTTGAAGAAAGCAGAAAACCTGTAACCATTGACTCTCATGGTATTTGTTTTTCCTACTCTGGAAACCAATGATTTCAGGTTTATACTGTAGCTTTCTTTAAAGTAGCTTATTTAATCTTCAATTCTTTAGTGTTCAACAAAATAAAAAAACAAAGATTTGGAACCACTTGAGGGCGAGTAAATTTCATTTTAAAGAGTCCATATTATGGATTTTTGAAAATGACCTTCCATGCAGTGTGTTACACAGCTCTAAGTAAAGTGAAATGTCCAGCTAAGGCTTAAATCTGAAAGTGCAAAGTGTTTAAAACGATTGATTCATATATAAAAGAGTCGACTCATCGTTGTTTAAATGAATCGTTATTAGAACGAGTCTTTAGCCGTTTCGACATGACGTGAACACGAAACATAAGCCCCGCCCACTAGTTGCGCGCGCAGGCCCCGGGAAAATTGAACCCCCCGGCCCCGCCCACAGACAGGAAGAGAAAGTGGAAGACAACAAGCACTGTATCAAGTAAAATAAAAAACAAGCACTGTATCGCAATAAGTGTCGTTGTATAACCAGCAGGACAGCAGTGACGTGTGATCTGAGTTTGATGGCAGTATAAAGATTTAGAGAGAAGTTATTGACAGCTTTGGTAGTATTGGTTTTCGCGTTTTGCTCTTTGTAGACGGTCCCTAAGGATCGGTCTCTTTGCTGCCTGCGCTCTGAAGTGCGAGGGAAAAGCTGTGTTATTTTCCTTACCTGGAAACCTCTTTTCCCTACCTGAAGTGGTTGAGGGTTTTTTTTTTTGTAAAATACCTGAGAATTATATCCCCAACATGGTGCTGTGTTCGCGTCATTTCTCTGAAGAGAGCTACACTAATCTACACGCTTACAACGCGGGATTTGTTGCACGGTTGTTGTTAAAGGATGGATCAATACCCAGTTTATTTGGACCAGTGTGTTCTTCCAGTCTTGTTGACTTTAACCAGATAAATATGGATGTAGTTGTCTGTATTGTGTTTGCTCCATGCAGCATGTAGCGGTAGCCATTTAGCTTACTGCCGAATGTTACTATTTGTTGGCTTACAATAGTCCATGAAGTGTTGATTCTGGCATTGGGCTGCTGACACGGACGTGACGTGGTGACGTAACGTGGTAGCGTCACGGAAAGGAGGTGCTTGGGTAAAAAGACTCGCTCAGACGATTCATATGGGAGTCGGTGGGAAAATTAGGTAAAAATAAATAGATATTATAAGACATCGAAAGTGTTTTTTAACCTTGCATACATATCATCCTGTTGTTTTGGACTTCAAAAAGTGAAATTTAACCGTTCTCAACCCAACATATGGGCTCTTTAAGGTGAACTATTCCTTTTCAATTTATTATTTTTGATTGAGTTTTTTTCTGTTGAACAAAATAATAAAATATTTTGAAGAATGTAGGACACACTGACTTCCATAGCTAGCCTATATGTACATGTTTTTATAGCTTCAATTAGCATAATATATTACGAATAAATGACTGCAAAAATGAGAGGGGAACATATTCACTATCCATTTCTCCATTACATTAGCCTCAGCTAATAACCTGCATGCCTGTGATATTGCTCTGGCTAAACTTTAGCTAACTTATTATATGGTTGTTAATCAGGAGGATGTAAGGATGTACAAGATAGCTTATTTGCTTCTGAACTTTGGGATAAATAGCTGACGTTAAATTTGAGCGTCAGCTAATCTTTTGTTAACCGTTACTCACCTCCATACAAGATGAGTGACGGATGAATTTACATCGGCGGTTCTGTCGATCATAGCGCGCTGCCGTTACGGAGGTCAGTTGTTTTACGCACACTCCGTCTGCAGTGTGTGTTTAGGGCCAGACATTAAAGCTATGCCACAGACACAGTTCGTGTGCAGTGCGGATGCAGACGTTACTCCACTATTGACATCTGTTAAGAACTGAATAGAAATCTAAACAGCGTCCTCATTAGGGCGTTCGCCTCCTATGTAGTTTTTCTTTCCAAATCGCTGGTCGAGGCTCGCTTTGAGCAGGCGGACTAAAACCAAGAACTACTTCAAAATTTAGTTTTTTATTGTTTGACAGGGAAAGTTGTCCTTAAATAGAACACACATTAACTTATGCATGTAGTATAATATTAGTAGTATTTAAAAATAATTATTATGCCCAGGAAAAAGGGCACTTTCTCTCCGGGAGAAAAAAGGGCAGGGGCTCAAGCACCCAAAGCCATCCCCTCTGCACGTGCCTGCTGTGCGTTCAGAAATGCTCTTTTGCCTTTCTATCAACTCAAAAAAGTCTGACCTCTGGCATCAACAAGGCATTTGTGCCCACTGAACTACCGCTCACTGGATATTTTCTCTTTATCAGACCATTCTATGTAAACCCTACAGATGGTAGTGCATGAAAATTCTAGTAGATCAGCAGATTCTGAAATACTCAGACCAGCCCATCTGGCACCAACAACCATGACACGTTCAAAATCACTTAAATCACCTTTCTTCACCATTTTAATGCTCGGTTTGAACTGCAAAAGATTGTCTTGACCATGTCTACATGCCTAAATGCACTGAGTTGCTGCCATGTGATTGACGAATCAGAAATTTGCATTAACGAGCAGTTACCTAATCAAGTGGCCGGTAAATTTATATTTGTGTGTAATTTATAATATAACTTAAAATATATATTTATTTATAATACAAATATATATTATATATATATATAAAATAGTAAATATATTTATGCTTATTAATAGAACTAATATTAATATAATTTAACTTAACAAAATAGAAGCAACACATGCTTGCACAATTGCAATTGCTAGTTTCTTGAGTATAAATGTGCCTATTAAATATTTTGAAAAGTGTAATTAATTTTAATTACAGCAGTGGCTGTTATTATATTATGTGACATCAAACATTTTGAAAAATTTGTCAAAAAACACATACAGAGTAATAGTTCACTAGACTGAGACTAAATGCTGCTTTAGACACAAGCCGATCCTGAAACTGAAGGTCAGATTTGTGTGTGTTTGTGCTGGGTTTTGTTTTTATTCCAGTGTTTAAGTGATGAGTCACCACCACACTGTTTTGTACCTCAGACTGCAGGGACATTGTTTCCCATCCGGCGTCTTTATGGCGTGCCAGCTTAAAAATGTATGCAGATTTTTACAGTCCCGTCTCCACCGCTGATGTGTTTCGCATCCCGTTCGCCTCTGGCAGCATTCTGCTCAAAAAGTCAGAAAATATGTTTTAAATAGACTTGCCATTCCAGGTATTTGTTTGTTGTTTGCTGTGCAAGACGTTATTGCCTTCAAGAAGCATTCTGAGAAGCACTTCGCCTTTGCCTGAGGCAGATTGGGGAAATATTTTATATTCACAACACTCATATGTACTGTCATCACACATATAGTTCAGATTGAACACATTCATATTTCCAAATGCTCCTGGAAACAGTTTTGTTTGATTCATTAGTATAACCATTTGAAGTTGGAACGCTGATGGGTTCTATTTTGAATAAATTTGTGCGTGAATTCGACAGAGCCGTATGACTAGATGCTTTTTCCAACACAGCTCATTAAAACAAACTGTTATTTGCTCATGAGTGATTCCCCTGTTTTTATTTTGATGCCTAAAACAGGAATTAAATGGGCCCCGTTTGAAAAGCGAGACCCTGGATCTTCAGGCACGTCCCAAGTGATAATGTTTATTCCATTTTTTATTACTAATTAATACAGTCCCTGTCAATCCAGACCCCAAGAACCATTAAATGAATGCACACCAATGCACATCCAAAATGTATTAATAAAAAAATGATTGAAATTTTTTCATTTTTGTAACTTTTTTCCATAATGTCCCGCTACTCCAATCCCTACAGTGTGCCTCTTAGCAATTGGAGGCTCTGTATTCACATTTTTGGTAATGGAGATCTTTAGAAGCGAGATTGCTGATTTAAGCCACTTATTTCAGTAAACAAGACATTATCTCTAATCTTCAGTTGTGCTCTGTCACTGTTTTTCCTCTTGAGTGAAATGTGATCATTATTGGCTATTAGTTTCATCCCCTCTGAGAGACGTTGCTGAGTTCAGAAATTGAGGTGGCTGATCACTCAAAGGTTTGGAAATGTGTATTTTAATGAAAAGGAAATGCGGAGCGGTAGACATTAGTACAGCGGCATGCAGGAGACAGCAGCTGGTTTTATTGCCCATCCTCCAGAGTTGATGCATCTCTGGAGTTTTCTTGCAAGGCAACCCAACTGAAGACTTTCAGCATCTTGTTTTCTTCTTAAAGTATTCAGGGTGGGTGGTAATCATCTTTCTTGTAGAACATGTCATACACCGCTGAGCAAAACATCGAGATTGCCTGCTTAATATACAGTTGGTCCATTGCATACTTGCCAAAACTGTGTTGACCTGCCAAGACATGGACTCTACAAGACCTCTCAATATGTCATGTGTGATTTGAGCACCAAATCGTTAGCAGGATATTCTTAAAATCTCATAGTTTTACAAGTAGAGCCAACATGGATTGAACTTGGTGGTTCAGTACATCTCACATATGCTCAGTTGGATTGAAAAATGGGGCGTTTTGAAGGCCAAGGCACAAATTTGAACTCTTCATCCTATTCTTTAAACCATTCCTGAACAGTATGTGGCAGATTGCTCTATCCTGCTGAAAGAGGTTGTATAACTCCAACAGGGAACAGGATTGTCATGATAAGGTGTTGGAACAAAGTTTGGAACAAAGTTTAGTTGTGTAGTATTTCTCAGGGCCTGAGCAAGGGTTTCAAACATTGTTCAGAGCATCAGACTCCATCCACAGGCTCATCGTCCCCCAGTTTATCCTGGTTCCATCAGTTTCCCTGGTGAATGGCTTACATGTACAGAGATGCCCATGTGAGAAAAAA
>CAIGQQ010008883.1:2582499-2606573 GCA_903798035.1 Danio albolineatus
TTGGAAGACTTGTAAGACGTGGAAGACTTGGAAGGCTTGTAAGACGTGGAAGCCTTTGAAGGCTTGTAAGACGTGGAAGACTTGGAAGGCTTTTAAGACGTGGAAGACTTTGAAGACTTGGAAGACTCGGAAGACTTTGAAGACTTAGATACTTTGAAGACTTGGAAGACTTGGCAGACTTTGAAGACTTGGATAACTTTGAAAACTTGGAAGACTAGGAAGACTATGCTAAGTAAACGCTAAGGTAAGTGCATATAATATACTTAAATGAGAGTGTTCGGAGGGAGCACACTCAGAGTCCGTTTCGTAGGAACGAGCCCGGACTCTGAGTGCTGTGAGGAGTGAGCTTAAATGGAGTGCACGGTGATGGGAAACAGCTGTGACCAATTAACATTAACGTGAAGGTGCTAGTAGTGATTATGTGAAGGAAGCTGTGCTAAATTGTGAATCAACCAGCGACCTCCGACTGAGGAGATCGCTGGTGATCATGACAATAGCTACTGGTTTCCAACATTTTTCAGAATAATTTCTTTTGTGGAGATGATAGTGGACTTCAGGAGAAACCCCCCTGCTCTCCCCCCACTGAGCATCATGGACAGCACTGTGACTGCAGTGGAGTCATTCAGATTCCTGGGCACCACCATCTCTCAGGACCTGAAGTGGGACACTCACATTGACTCCATTGTCAAAAAAGCTCAACAAAGGCTGTTCTTTCTTCGTCAGCTGAGGAAGTTCAACCTCCCAAAGGAGCTTCTGAAACAGTTCTACACCTCCATCATTGCATCAGTCATCTGCACTTCAATAACTGTCTGGTTTAGCTCAGCTACCAAATCTGACCTTCGAAGACTTCGTCGAATAGTTCGGACTGCTGAGCGAATCATTGATATAACCCTCCCTACTCTCCAAGAACTGTACTTATCCAGAGTGAGCAAAGGACTGCCAAATCACTCTGGACCCCTCACACCCAGCACACTGCCTTTTTGAACTGTTACCTTCTGGTCGACGCTACAGAGCACTGCGCACCAGAACAGCCCGACACAGAAACAGTTTCTTCCCTCAGACAATCCATCTCATGAACACTTGATGATGATAATCATGGAACCAGCATAACTACTTTCAATACACTTTTTACACACACATCCACTTATTTAACAACACACTTTACATGCCAATTTGCACATAACAAATACACTTTTTACACACACATACACTTATTTACCAACACACTTTAATAAAAATAATAATAATAATACATTTTATTTAAAGCATCTTTCAAGAAACCCAAGGTCACTGTACAACATCATATAATTGTTAATGCATCTATAATTGTAATATAAATAAATATAATTTCATGTATTCATACATTTTCATTTTTGATAAATGCATGGATGATACAGATGGTCCAGAACTTTGCAGCTCGACTGGTTTTCAGTGAACCAAGAGAGGCCATGTAACACCTCTCATTATCTCTCTGCATTGGTTACCGGTCGAGGCTAGGATCAAATCATTGATGTTTGCTTACAGGACAGCCACTGGCACTGCACTCACTTACCTCCAGCTTCTCCTGAAAGTGTCAGCTGAGGAGTCCTGGAGTGTCTGGTCGATGAGTGAATGCTGCCTTGTGATACCGTTAAGAGAGCCTGTAAGTCACTTTCCAAATCCTTTTCATTCAATGTTCCATGGTGGTAGAATGATTTTCCCATTCCCACACCCACTGCAGATTTACTAGTATCATTCAAATGACAACTAAAAACTCATATCTTCTGAGATCCCTGTGAATAAAACCAAAACCCCTCTTCTCTCCCCCTTCTCACCACATGACAAGCCCAAAACATGATCAGATCTGAGTGTGCCTAACACAGGTGAGTGCACATGTAGAAAACACTCTTTCATCTTTCTGACACTTGCACCAGTTTTACACATTTGGTAACACTCTTCTTACAATCACTCCATATAAAAAAAGTGCATTTATGAAGTGTGCTTTACACATGTGAGTGGGCTTGACAAAACCGACATGTAGAAACATTTTCTCTCTCTCTTTCTCAAAAAAAATCCGACTCTAGTTCTTAATTCTCTGACAGTTCCTCTGTATAATTAGCATTACTTGTGTTTGTTGCCTCTTTTTTGAATCGTTGAATGCCTCCTTAATTGTGAGTCGCTTTGGACAAAAGCATCCGGTAAAGGACTAAATGTAAATGTAAATGCATTCAAAGTACATTTTCTTGTGTACTTGGTGTATTTTTCTGAGATGAATTGGCAGTCTTTGTTATATCTTGTCTGAATTGTTAGTGCTGGCGAGCAGATCAGAGAATGTTGCGTGGAAAGAGGGAGAAGAGGAGGAGATCCATCAAGCGATTGGGAGAGCGGATGCTGTTTGATGGGACTGTGATAGTAAGTGTGGCTGCTGAATCACTCTAACAAACACCCACTCTGCTGAATCGTCTCTGACTCATTCACAAAACAAGCTCTCCCAGTACCAATTAATGTCTAATTCCAACCAGAGCAGTTGCTGAATAATCTCCACAAATAATAACTATAATATTTTAACAAGCAAATGTATAAGTATTATAAAGCTATTGTGTTTTAGTGGAGTTTATTTTTTAAAACTAATTTTGAGAGGATCATGTGCTTACGGTGCACCAATCAGACGATTCCTAAGGTACTATGAATACTCTAGGTTCCATATCATAGCCATCTTCGTTTTGAAGAACCCCCCTTTTCACCCCTACTCCTCTTTTCCTAGATGGGTGGCACGGTGGCCCAGTGCTTAGCACTGTTGCCTCACAGCAAGAACGTCTCAGGTTCTAGTCCTTACCAAGTTTACACGTTCTCCCGTGCTCACGTGGGTTTCCCCTGTGTCCGCAACTGTCTCATAATTTTCAAGATTATGAGATACCTTAATAATTGAGATTATGAGATAAACGTCAATTATGAGACATTGTTTAAAAATATATGATTTTAAGTTAATTCTGACAGGAAAATTCGAATTATGAAATAAAAATAAGTGAAAACATGAGGTAAGTCAGAGAAATAAAAATGTCAGTTAGAAATATAATTATGAAAGACAAAAGTTAAAAAGAAAAGACCAATTATGAGATAAAAATGAAGAAGATGACCATCTAGTCATGAAATAAAAAGCTGAAAATATGAGATGTCATAATATGAGATAGAAAATTTTAAATAGGAAAGAAATTGATTAGGATGATTTCAAATTATAGTGTAAAACACGGACATTATGAGAGATAATTACGTATATGATTAAAAGGAAAAAAATAGATGTTATGCCATCATTTTGCGATATAATAATAATTATAATTTTTTTAAAGATTATGAGATACAAATGACTCATAAAATTGAGATGATGAGATGATATCAATTATGAGGCGTCATTTAAAATATAAGATTCTTCATAATTTGGACAAGTATTTTGATAATCAAAAAGTTATCATGAAAAATTTAATTTAAGTACTTAGTATTAGATAAGGCGCCACGGTGGCGCGTGAGCAGCACGTTCGCCTCACAGCAAGAAGGTCGCTGGTTCGATCCCCGGTTGGGGCAGGACCCGGTTGGGCCAGTTGGCATTTCTGTGTGGAGTTTGCATGTTCTCCCCGTGGTTGCGTGGGTTTCCTCCGGGTGCTCCGGTTTCCACCACAGTCCAAAGACATGCGGTACAGGTGAATTGGGTAAGCTAAATTGTCCATAGTGTATGTGTGTGAATGAGAATGTATGAATGTGTTTCCCAGAGATGGGTTGTGGCTGGAAGGGCATCCGCTGCGTAAAACAAATGCCGGATAAGTTGGCGGTTCATTCCGCTGTGGCGACCCCGGATTAATAAAGGGACTAAGCCGAAAAGAAAATGAATGAATGAATGAGTATTAGATAAAAAATATTAGATAAAAATATCAGTCAAAACGTCAAAAGCATGGCCAAACTATTGATTATAAAACAAAACGTAATTATTCATTCAGTTTCTTTTCCGCTTTGTCCCTTTATTGATTTTGGGTCGCCACAGCGGAATGAACCGCCAACTTATCCAGCACATGTTTTATGCAGCGGATGCCCTTCCAGCTGCAACCCATCTCTGGGAAACATCCATACACACTCATTCACCCTCATACACTACAGACAATCTAGCCTACCCAATTAACCTGTACCGCATGTGTTTGGACTGTGGGGGAAACCGGAGCACCCGGAGGAAACCCACGCAAATGCAGGGAGAACATGCAAACTCCACACAGAAATGCCAACTGACCCAGGCGAGGCTCGAACCAGCAACCTTCTTGCTGTGAGGCGACAGCACTGCCAAAAAGTAATTAATTACTAATAATTAATGAATTAACTACTAATTAATTCTGATGATTTAAATGATGACACCTAAAACAATGAAATTATGAGATATAATTATGTGATAAAAGATAAAAACATGAGATTTTTGTAGGGCTGAACAATATATAGTTTGATCTGCAATAGTCACATCGCAGGATTATATTTTTTTATTAAAGATTTAAAGAGAAAGATATTATTAAATTTTATGATTTTAAATAGTTTATATGATGATGACCATGTTAGTTTACAATTGATTGTTCAATTTCTTTACTTAAATACTGTTAGACTGATGAAATTGATGAAATCTTTCCTCAAATAAAGATATTCAAATCATCTGGTGAAATTTTATTCATATCGCAATATTCATTCATTCATTTTCTTTTCGGCTTAGTTCCTTTATTAGGGAACTAAAACCTTTATTGTTATTACGCAGCGGATGCCCTTTCAGCCGCAATCCAGCACTGGGAAAACCCATACACTTTTGCATTCACACACATACACTACAGCCAATTTAATTTATTCATTTCACCTACAGGCGTCACGGTGGCGCAGTGATTAGCACGATTGCCTCACAGCAAGAGGGTTGCTGGTTCGAGCCTCGGCTGAGTCAGTTGGCATTTCTGTGTGGAGTTTACAATTTTGCATGCTCTCTCCGTGTTCGTGTGAGTTTCCTCCGGGTGCTCCTGTTTCCCACACAAGTCCAATGACATGCGCTATAAGTGAATTGGGTAGGCTAAATTGCCTTTAGTGTATGAGTGTGAATGAGTGTGTGTGGATGTTTGCAGCTTGAAGGGCATCCACTGCGTTTAACATATGCTGGATAAGTTGGCAGTTCGTTCCGCTGTGGCCTTAATAAAGGGACTAAGCTGAAAAGAAAATGAATGAATGAATGAATTCACCTACAGCGCATGCCTTTTTACTGTGGAGGAAACCGGAGCACCTGGAGGAAACCCACACAAACACGGGCAGAACATTCAAACTCCACACAGAAATGCCAAATGACCCAGTCAGGGTTCGAACCAGTGACCTTCTTGCTGTGAGGTTACAGCACTACCCACTGCACCACCGTGTCACCCCCATATCGAAATTAATATTATGGCAAAACAAAATATCGCAATATGTCAGATTTTTCCAATATCATGCAGCCCTAGATTTTGGTGTACACCTTTGATTTTGAGTAAACCAGCAGTGCATGAGAGTGGAAGAGCCTCCATTACATGGACAGTAATAGCGAACATCAGGGAAATAACATGAGCACACACCGAGCATCATGCAACTGTGCACATCACACCCATTCCAGAGCACGACCAAATCTCCCAATGTCATCTCAATGTTGTGTGAATGGAGCCAGTGGATGTGTTTGCTGAGCTGAAAGAATAGTATTACCCTACTGTGGTGAGCTGATAATCCTGCTGAACTTCCAGAAGGCCCTCTGGCTGCTTGCTGGAAACTCTATCAGCTCCACGCAGTCAGTTTGTCTCGAGCCAATGAAATTACACAAGGCTCTCATGCCTTTTATACACAGGCATAATACAATGTGACTTTGCTTAATGTTTTCTTTAACCTCAGTATTATTTGGTTTTGTATGTATTTCGGTGCCACATGTCACAGGACTGAGCAAAAGAAATGATCTGTCAGTACAGAGCAAGCATTTGCTTTGAAATACTTGACAAATGCTGAGATGTTTTTGTAGGGCAATGTGAACAAGTGGCACTTTGGCAGAAACTTGTATGTCATTGTAATGCAAATCAAGATGTCTTTTGACTTGGAAGAAGCCTTAAAGTTACAAATTTAATCAAAAAATAATCATCTTAAAGCTAATTTCTTATTCAGATGCACAGATTTCTAGTACATTTTGCAGTTATGTCATTAAATGTGCACTATGAGTAATGAATTTGGCGGTCAGTTGCAAAATGTTATAGTAAAACATTCGAATTATGAGATAATAAGAAGCTGAAATGTTAAAAAATGATAAAATGATAGAATTATACCGTAGTAATATAATAATTATGAGTTTTTACGTCACAATTACTGTATGTCTCTTTATAGAAAGTCTTAATGACTTATAAGGTCTAGTTTACATTTGTTTTATGTACCAAAATAATGACTTAAGAGACAGATAAATGTAAGATATTAAAAAATGAGCATTTGCAATTATAGAAATTGTACTTTGAAAACCTTATTGCCTTTAAAAGTTTAGATTACAGTATGAGTATTTCAGGCAGATTTTGACTGGCTGACCTGACTGAACAGGCTCACTCTGGGTCGTAACAATTGAGGTATGAATAATGTATGCTTTTTATTTTAGCCTGATAGGCATGTATAAATGATTCATGGGTTATAGAATTAATAAGAGTATGTGTTGGATTTGAATGCCATTTATTTGGAATACAATTGCCAAAAAAATTAAGTATGATCTTATTTTTTTGACACTATTCAGCCAGACATATCCTGATATTGCAGTCCACAATATAAACCATTATATAGTCTTTTATATACAGTTGAAGTCAGAAATATCAGCCCTCCTAGCCCTCCTGAATTATTAGCTCCCCTGTATATTTTTTCCCCAATTTCTTTTAGCTGGAAAGAAGATATTTTTCAACACATTTTTGAACATAATAGTTTTCAAGAGTTCGCTCTTGCTGATGATTGATTATAAAGTGTGTTTGGCAAGCTGTCCCAGAAGAGAGCCCTGAGCTTGTGGGATCCTCGAGTCAGCCCCCCCGTTGCAGGGCGAGAGGGGAGTCTGAGTTCAGGTAGGTCTCGAGAACTCCCCCACTTGGAAAATCTAGATTATGAATGGCTCTGGAGACTGTCTGCTGAATTCTACGCTTATCTATGATGCCGATTTAGTTTGTCAATCTACTTATGTTACATGTTTTTGGTCTGTGGGAGGAAACCGGTGAGCCTGGGGAAAACCCACGCAAACACAGGGAGAACATGCAAACTCAACAAAGAAATGCCGACTTGACCAGGTAAGATCTGAGCTAGTGACATTCTTGCTGTGAGGCAATGGTGCTAACCATTGGGCCTCCGTGCTGCCCTGATAAGGAATGGGGAGGAGTAGGGGTGGAAGGGGGATTCTTCAAGACGAAGATGGCTAAGGTAAGATACTCTGGTTATTTAAAGTGATTTAGGAATCGTCTGATTGTTAAATCATGCATTAGCTAATGAGGACCAGCTGCTATCAATCATAAGCACGTGCTCCTCTCGAAATTAGTTTATAAACTTCACTTAAATAAATAATTTATTTAATAACTGATTTCTTTTGCCTTTACCATGATGAAAATATGTCATATTTTACTAGATATTTTACAAAATACTAGTATTCATCTTAAAGTCATATTTACAGGCTTAACTAGGTTAATAGGGTATATGCAGAAGTATGCAGGACTTCTGGTGAACTGTATGCCTTTACAAAATTGTTGCATTTAAGGTCTGTTTTCTTAAAAAAATCAACAATGTTCACTGTTTGATATACTCTGCAATATAAAGTGGGTTTCAGAATGTACAAGAAGCACTGCATTTAGTTACATTTTTCAATGCCATGTCTTTAAAATATGGAAATTTATTTTACCCCAGTATATTCAATGGAGTTTCTGCGCTAGCCTGCTGATCCTGATGGGCGCGTGCATGTAAACGGCTTTTCATCTTGTTTTATGCTTGAACAACTAAATGAATGCTGAAGTCTATTTAACTGATAATATTTTATTTACATTACAACATGAAAGGAGCTGTATACATTTTTTAAAAGTCACATTAACTGTTCCCCGGAGGTTTATCAATATGGGAAGAAACACTAGCTTTGCATATACCCTATTAGGTAAGTTAGGGTAACTAGGCAAATCATTATATAATGATGATTTGTTCTGTAAACAACTCAAAAGAAACATTCCTTAAAGGGGCTAATAATCATACCGTAAAATGGTTTTAAAATGTTTTAAAATGTTTGTATTCTTTACAGAATAAAACAAATAAGACTTTCTTCAGAAGAAAAAAATATAGGAAATGCTGTGAAAAATGTCTTGCTCTGGTAAACATCATTTGGGAAATATTTGAAAAAGAAAAAACCTTCACACGGGAGCTAATATTTTTGACTTCAACTGTATATTAAAAGGTCCAATTAAAGGTAGCTTTCACAGACAGTTTTAACTTCTAATGGGGGCTGCAATTGTTTAATCAGAAGGCTGCAGGTATTGAAAAAGGCCAGGGAGGTGTAAGTAACTTTGGCTGGACAAGTTCAATCAAGGTAATCTTAAAAAAAAAAAAAAAAAAAGATTTTATTATTGAATTATTTATGATCTTTCATTTCATCAGACAGCTGCGTGACTATATCTAGTCAAAAAAATGAGTCACGAATCTAGTTTTAGAACCACACTTGCTCAGCATGACGTCCCTTCAAACTTTGCTGTACCATCACACAACAATACAAAATTACAATGGCATGCCCTTCATGAAAAGAAGAAGAAGAAAAAGAAGAAAAAACCTCCTGAGTCCTGGCACATGCCTGTAGCTAATCCAATAATCTTTGTTTCTGCTTTCTTGCAGACTGCTCCTGCTTCCTTTGTTTACAGTACATTTCACAATTGATTATGGTTAATTACCCATGTCCTATTTCTTCTTTGTCTAACAGCCTTTAAGTTTGTGCTGTCAGGTTTGAATTTTAATCCCAAAACCTCTAAATCAGGGCATTCAATCTTATCAGTAGCTTTTAGGGAAATGTGTGATACTGTTAGGTGACTGCCCGTGTAACTGTGGGCAGATATTGAACGTATAAAGGATGATAAAACACTTTATCTCCAGTGCAAGGACACGCTTGTGTTTCTTAGATGTGCAGTATATCAACACACGACAACTGTGTACTTTTTGGATAAAACATTCAGTTAACAGCAATGAATATTCACGCTGGAAAAAATGCTGGGTTCCACACATTGATTTGTGTTGGGACAACATGAAGGAATTAAATTAACTGATTAGTTTTTACAAATTGAAGTGGATGGAACATAAAAAATTAAGTTGTGCAGAAAAGAACTTGAAGAATTGTGTTGTTTCAGCTCATTTTACATAAGAAGTTTGAATAAGCAGCAAGCGTCATTTTTTGAGTGCACACTGTAACAAATATATGTTGTCCCAACAGAAATCAGTTAATTTAACAAATTTTAAGTAGATTGAACATAAAACAATTAAGTTGTCTCAATAAAATCTCAATAATTGTGTTGTTTTAGATCATTTTAAGTTAGTAGTTTAACAATCAGCAAAATATTGTTTTAGAGCATGTTAAGTTTTCCTGAGCTACTTGAGTACACCTTGGAAAGTCAGAACTATCGTACAAATTAGTCCCCAGGGTCAGGAGGTTCCTCTTTGCTCCTGATAGAAATTAGCCTGTGTCGGCAAGAGAACATCCATCATGGCCAGGCCTCCTGTCACTAGATTAACTCATGAACCTCCTGCGTCCATCAGACTGGGCAGCACCGAGGCTCTTCATTCTGCTTATGCTGGAAGAGAGAGACCAGAGTCACCAAATACCTTGGTTTGTGTCTTGGTTCGAGAGCAGAGGTCTGACATTGATGAATGTAGCTTGCAAGAGTAAAGCGATACAGGGGTTTTAGGGGTGTCTGGATTGTCAGGGGATGGAGATTCTTCAAAACAGGAATGAAAAGACTTAAATATGTTGACACAAAACGTGAAAAACAGAAACAGTTTATCCTGTCCTAAAATGAAATTTCATCTTTTACTGGATTTTGTGAAGCTCAAAATTAGAATGACGTACGACTGTGCTCCTTTGAAATATTTTACATTTGCATTTATTTATTTAGCAGATGCTTTTATCCTAAGTGGCTTACAAGTAAGGATACAAGAAGCACTTCAAATCATCAGAGAGCAGCAATATATAAATGCTATGATAAGTTTTAGTTATTTGGGGTTTTTCTTTTTGCATACAGAGAGAAGACCTTTAGGTGGTTTATCAAACTGACTCACCTCTGTGGACCACGCTAGGGATTTCATGTTTTTTCAAGAAGCATGAGATGTATATTAAGGGCAATTTATACTTCTGTGTTGAGGGCACTTGAATGGCGTCCTTCACACATCGGCAAATTCTTCGATGTACCTTGATGTGCACAGTTCACCTATCAAAAAATGTAACATGACACTGAGCGCAAGATCTGTGTTTGGTCGGCTTGATAGAGGTGATGAGAATGAGTGAGTTTAGGTTGGTGGCCGAAGGGTTTAACAAGTGTCGAGTCCCACAGGAGCCCCACATAAATACTTTTGTTTCTGTGTTTTTTATTTAATTAAAGTGGTCCCCGTCTCTTTACTTGATTGAGTGTGAGTTTGAACCTTTTTCTGGTAGTTTTGTAAGCATTTACTGTGTAAACCCAAACCATGGGCAAAGAAACTTAACACAGTGAAGCATAGACTGGCTACTAGTGTTTCGGATGTGTTTTTTGCCAAAGCAGCGGAAGGCACAAGTAAATTGTGACAACAATTTGGGCTACATGCAAGTTATGCACTGTGGGGTGCATTGAACGCTCTACACAGAAGTTTAATTCAGGCTTAAAAGGGTGCCTGGTGCATATGGAGAGAAAATAGTGAGCTAGACTCTAGATGGTGGAGATTATTGATAATGTGTATACTCATTGGTAGGCCCACACGGAATCTGCGCGTGCAGAATTCTGCAGATTTCCGCAGATTTTTAGCCCATCATTGATTCTGTTTATTTACTGGTGTAAATGTGTGTAAATGTATATTTATACAGTTTTCAAATTAATTTGAGTAAAAATATTGATTAATATGTAAATATTCATATGATTTATTTACAATACAGTTTGTAAAGTAATATTTTCTGTCTTTTAGTAGACATTTTATACGAGAGACTTGCTTTGTTTACCAAATAAAGTGGATCTAATTAGATTCACATTGTAAACATTAAATACAAGTTAAAAATGTATTAGTTTTTATTTTATATATTAATTTTTTTGTTATGATGTTCCTAAAATAATTCCGCATAAATCCACAGATTTTTAACAAAATACGCCGCAGAAATAGCAAAAAACGTCCGCAGATTCCGTCTGGCCCTACTCATTGGTCACTTACAGTACTTTACTTTTCTATTAATCTCAATTCTTCACGGCATAGATTCATCAGTTTGTTGGAAATGTTCCTCAGAGATTTTGGTCCATATTGGCATGGCAGCTTCACATAGTAGCAACAGACTTGTTGGCTGTACATCCATGATGCAAATGTCCTGATCCATGCTCTGTTGCATTGAGATCTATTGACTGTGAACCAGCTGACTGCAGTGAACACATTGCAATGTTCAAGAAACCAGTTTGAGATGATTTGAGCTTTGTTACAGGGAGTGTTATCATGCTGGAAGTATCCGTCACAAGATAGACACATAAAGTGATGGACATAGAGCAATACTCAGGTCATCTGTGGTGTTTAGAGATGCTAACATTCAAAGCGGTCTAAATTATGTTAAAAACACCACCAGCAGCCTGTACTGTTTATAGAGGGAAGGATGGATTCAGGCTTTCGTATTAGTTATGCCAAATTCTTACTCAACCACCTGAATGTCACAGCAGAAATCAGCACTCATCAGACCAGGCAAACTTTTTCCAATTTTTTTGTATAAAAATATGAATAAGACACTTTTTTATAGGGGAGCTGTATCACTAAAGTGACCTACATGATGTTGAATGTATTAAAAATAAAAACCTAAATGCGTGAACAAAAGTTTTTATTATTTACATGTATAAATTTATGGTGGAGACGTTAATATTACTTAAAAGAAATTGGCAGAATATTCTTCAACACGTTTCTTTTGTGCTCCACCGAAGAAATAATATTGTATGGGTTTGGAGGCACAGTTGAATGTGACCTTTGTGTCTGCCTGAGAGAAAATAAGACTAAATTAAGTGTATTGTGGTGTCTCGGAGATGACTGTGACAGGAGTAATGTACTGTAGTAAGTGCTAGGTCAAATGAGAAGTGTCTGTTGTCCTTGCTTCCAAACACATCCTAACGGATGCTCAGCACAAAATATAGTTCGGTCTCTCTAAGCTCCCGCTGAACATTTGTTAGTCCTCAAATCTGATTGGTGGAGCAGTGTTCAATTAGTGATTAGTGTTGATATACATAGCTCCTATAGCAAGATGTTTTAACATTTAATCTGTTGCATTTGTTTTTTTTTAAATACCAGTGCCTTCTAGTACTTATTCATTAACTACTTATGCTTATAATATTGAATATGAAATATCTACTTAATATAGAAAGTAGTAAATAGACAATAGATCTTATTTGTAAGAAACAAGTATTTATTTATTAGATGCTACCCACTGTGCAAAGACACAATAAAACATCAAATAAACCTCTTTGTGGTATATTCACAAGACATCCATTGAGGAGCCAGAATGAGCCATCTTTTTAGAGTTGAGTATATCCAAGCTACATAAAAATTGATTGGTTAAAAGTCATCCACTTTAAATATCCTTTAAATGTTCATTATTGACATTCAAGTGACACACTTGCAGGGTTCTAAATAGGTCTGGGTAGTAAAACCGAATCTGTAATGAGCTGTAAATCTTGGGAGCTTTCAAATGGAGTCTAATGTAATGTTTTTAAACCAATGCATCACATCATTAAATTACAAGTATAAAATATATGTTTAAAATAAGTGCTAAAATGTATTAAACATGCACTAATATCTAATAAATAAGTAATATCTATTTAGAATTGTTTATTTTGCTAGCACACATTGTCGGTCTGTTTTCCAAGTTAATCCACTGTTTGTTATTAATCTCAGTGCTGCATTCGACACTGTCGATCACAGCATACTTCTGGATAGGCTGGAAAACTGGGTTGGGCTGTCTGGAACAGTCCTCAAATGGTTCGGATCGTACCTTGAAGGGAGAGGTTACTATGTCAGTATAGGTGACCATAGGTCGAGGTGGACACCCATGACATGTGGAGTCCCACAAGGCTCAATTCTGGCACCTCTCCTGTTCAACCTTACATGCTCCCTCTGAGCCAAATAATGAGAAAGAACCAAATCTCCTACCACAGCTATGCTGATGACACTCAGTTCTACATAGCCTTACTGCCTAATGACTACAGCCCCGTTGACACCCTCTGCCAATGCATTGATGAAATTAACAATTGGATGTGCCAAAACTTCCTTCAGTTAAACAAAGAGAAAACTGAAGTCATTACATTTGGGAACAGAGATGAGGTTCTCAAGGTGAATGCGTACCTCAGCTCTAAGGGTCAAACAACAAAAAATAAGGTCAAGAGTCTTGGTGTGACTCTGGAGTCAAATCTCAGTTTCAACAGTCATGTCAAAGCAGTCAGTAAATCAGCATACTATCATCTCAAAAACATTGCAAGAATTAGATGTTTTGTTTCCAGTGAAGACTTAGAGAAACTTGTTCATGCTTTTATCAGCAGCAGGGTGGATTACTGTAACAGCCTCCTCACTGGCCTTCCCAAAAAGACAGTCAGACAGTTGCAGCTCATCCAGAACACTGCGGCCAGGATTCTGACCAGAACTAGGAAATCAGAGCACATCACACCTGTCCTCAGGTCTTTACACTGGCTCCCAGTTACATTCAGAATAGAGTTTAAAGTATTATTACTTGTCTATAAATCACTAAATGGCCCAATACATTACAGATATGCTGACTGAATACAAACCTAACAGATCACTCAGATCTTTAGGACCATATAGACTAGAAATTCCAAGAGTTCAGTCAAAGCAGGGTGAATCTGCTTTTAGCTATTACGCCCCCCGCTGCTGGAATCAGCTTTCAGAAATGATCAGATGTGCTCCAACATTAGGCACATTCAAATCAACACTGAAAACACATCTGTTTAGCTGTGCCTTTACTGAATGAGCACTGTGCTACGTCCGACAGATCGCACTATTGTGTCTTTCTTTTCTTTTCATTCTTTTATAACTTGTCTTAACTCATTTTAATCTGTTTTTATCTGTTTTTTATTATTTGTTTTTATTTTCTTATACTTCAATTTTATTCCTGTTTATGTAAAGCCCTTTGAATTGCCACTGTGTATGAAATGTGCTATATAAATAAACTTGCCTTGCCTTGCCTTGCCTTGCCTTGCCTTGCCTTGCCTTTGTTTTGGTACTTTTTAATCAAAACTTGGCCATCTCAACAAAGACTCCACAGTGGTAGTTCTTTGATCATGTGAGTTTGATAGCTTGAGCAAAATATGCTTAGTAACGCCCCTCCAACCATTTGTTTGCTGGGAGTGAAAGATGAGAGGAGGAGCTCAAAAATAAAGCCCCACCCTTTCTAAATTTTTAATTTCAGTTAGAAATACATCATCATACTGGAATAAAAGTCTTCAGAAACTTCCAGTTCACACAAACTTTAATATGTAGGTGTACCCAATAGATAATACCTATCTAATGAATCAGTACTAGTATCTTTTAAAAAATATACTACTTCAAGAATAACGAGCGACCTTAAGAATTAAAACTTGTTCCTAATGAAAAAACACTAGTACTTAATAAATGAAAGACACTTTCTAAAAGGCATAAAAATAAATCTGTAAATATTGGTAATAAAAATATCTGTGATAAAATATCTGTAAATTAGCCATTTTTTATATTTTGTGATTTATGTTTTTATTTTTACACTTTTTTATTTCTGCTTTTGAATTGGATTATGGGACCTTGATCTTTCTTCCAACAACTTTTAACTTTGAAAGGTTTGAAAAAGTGACTTTTGTTAACATTTTTATAGTTTAAAGTGATATATTGTCTGGACTGACATTATATATTTCGGTAATACACTGCCAGTACATGTAAATGTAAGTTGTTTTTAACTGCATCATACTATTGTGCAGTAGTTCTGAATGTACTGAACATAACAACCCAGGCTCATTCTGATTACTATATACATTTTTGGAGAGAGCAAAATACATCCCAGGAGCTAAGTTTTTGCAGGCTTTGTTTTTCACAAATCCCCCTAAGGCCACTGTGTATGCCTTTTCAGATCTCAAATTTCTCTCACGAGTACCAATCGCGCCTGCTGTTCTTGCGTAAATCCACCAGAGGCCGCTGTCGACTGACTGACTTACTGAATGACCAACCAACCGATCCCCCACCCTCCCCATTCCTTAAACCCTACTGCAGTGTTTTAAAAAGCCATTCAGAAAAAGAAAAGAAAAAAAAAACAGATTTTTATCACATTTTAAGATTTTACCACAGTCTCACCCTGTTACTTACTTGTTTATTTTATTTCGTAGCTTTTGTTTTTGTCTTACCTGCTTTCTGGAACTGTTCTTCATCAGACTTAAAGCCTGTTGTCACGGTCAACTCCTCTCTGCGTCTCAAGTCCGCTGGCACATATTGAGCTACCGACAAACTGGTAACAGTGGGAAAGCCATCCATAAGGAGGTACGCGGGCAGTTGGTAAGCAAGAAAAGGAACACTAACACCCCTTAGCATTCATTTTAAAGATGAAATGCAACCATACGTAGCTCTGGCTACATAATTCGTGATCTCCAGAAGTGTATATAGGGCTACATTTTCAGAGTAAGCCTCTGTTGGAACATAATAGGGCATGATAAAAGTAAACAAACAATAAACTTCGTTTTCTGTGAACAGTTTGTTCATTATTTACTTCAGATGCCCATGATGGCACACACATTAGTCTCCTCTATAGTTCTGGACTCTTCTGAATGAGAATAACTTACCAAATGGGTTTTCTCCATCTGCTGGTGGAGGATCATCAGCATAGTGATCAGTTAATGAATACCAGCCTAGCTTGAGCTCCTGTGTGGGGCTGCAGAGGCACTGCTAATGGCCCCTCATTAGTGATTCTACCTAAGAGAGTCCTGCTCAAATCTCATCCTTGATGATTTTCACATTCAAGCCATAAGACATTTCGATTAATGCACATTCAGTAGAGTAATTAGACAAGCAGAAACATTAACTTTACTTTGAAAAGAAAGTATATTCAGTCACTGCTATTTTGATTTGGAAATATGCTAAACACTAAGAATATTTCATGAGAAATGTGACCGGAGATTCAGCCCACAGCTAAAAGTTTCTGTCTTATGTAATATGCATAGCAGATTACTCACCTGAAGGATCCTAGACCACCATTTGGCATAAATAACTTGACTTGAGAAGGGTATGCATAATTTGCTGTCAGGTTGGATTTATGAATGATTCATGCAAATGACATCAGTTGAGGCAAAGGTTAGATTCTGTCACTCAATAATAATTATCTTTCTTTTAATGTGCACAAATCTTTAATGTTGACTTGAAATCACAAATCATTCGTTCATTAAAATGAGAACAAATTAGTAAAATTATGACTTATTGAATATTTAATATTGAAAGTTTGTCCTGATTGTAGATAAATGACTGTTCTTCAGTCTGCACATATTGCAGTGCTTCAGATATGTTTTATTGGTTGTTTCTACCTTGAGAAATGTAGAACATTTCATTTACAGACTCATGAGACATTCATATACTTGTAGTGATAAATTGTAAGTCATTTCAGTTTCCCTTTCAAAGCTTGTTTCATGTCACAGCCTTGATTAAGAGGCAGTTTATTGAATTAAATATTGATCTTAATCTCCAGGTCATGGCCCTGTCACGGGTGGACTGTGGACCTCAGGTCTCTGATGACCAATTAACTTGAAGGTTTGTCAGTTTTCATGCAGTTATGAATGCCTTAGGGATCTGATGACTTATACCAAAAGGCTTTATGCTAGAGATGTATAATTCAAAATTGCAAAAAAAATCTTTAATTTCAAATAGGTCTACAGCTTTCTAGAACAAGGCTTTAAAACCTTTTGAATAAATTCTTGACCCTGATGAAATAAATATTACCTTATTCTACCTTAGCCGTCTCGTTCACATATGAGTGGGCGCAACCATTGCAATCTTTTTGGCTCAAGCCATCTGGTTCCATTCACTTCCATTGATATTTAGACATAATAAAAAAAATATGTTAAAAACTATATTATTCTATTTCAGTTATTTATAAGAACTGAATTTAAGTTGTATAAAGCTGCATCCATGATCACACAATTTTGTGAATACACAGTAATATACAGTAACCTAATCCCTAATATAATATATATTATAATTTCTGTAAAAAAAAAAAAAAAAAACTTGGGAATGTGTTATATTTGCCTTTTAATGATATTACAAAAAATTACAAAAAGTTTTTTAAATGCAATTTATTTTTAGCTTTTGAGGGTCAGACATTTTCAACATCACTTGCATAAATGTTCAATTTGTGGACTCAAGTTTAAAAGTTTGTTATTAATTTTATCTCTGAATGTAGCATTCATGATACCTTTTCAGTCCATTTCTGTGTCATTAATGGAGGTGCTAGACTTTTTTGAACATACATTATAATGAAACTATATAATGTAAATCAGTCATACTATTGCATTTTATCCACACATTTCTGTTATTTGTTTTCAAGAGTTCACACGTAGCTGATGATTGATAATAAAGCTTGTTTGGTGTGCTGTCCTGGGAGAGAGCACTGAGCTTATGAGATCCTTGAGCCCTGGGCTCCCTCCCGGTTGCAGGGTGAGAGGGGAGTTTGAGCTCAGGTAGATCTCGATGAACTCCCCCTGGCTTATTTCTAGCTAGTGATGGAACTGAGGAGAGGTGACTCGCTAAGAGCTTGACTGTGGTATCAATTTATGTGTTCAATTACTTTGGGTGCATGTTTTTTGAACTGTGGAAGGAAACCGGAGAACCCGGGGAAAACCCACGCGAGCACGGGGAGAACAAGCAAAACTCCGCACAGAAATGTCGTCTAGTTAATTCAATTCAATTCAATTCACCTTTATTTGTATAGCGCTTTTACAATGTAGATTGTTTCAAAGCAGCTTCACATAGAAGGTTATAGTAAATTGAAAATGTCAGTCCAATTATTAGTGTTGGAGTTCAGTTCAGTTCAGAGTTGTTTAATATTCACTACTTAGAGTCCAAACACAGAAGAGTAATCCATCGATGCGCAGCTCTAGCTGCAGTCTAGTCGCCGGAGGCTGGAGAACTCGAGGCTCGTCTGTCCTTGGAGGGTCGCAGGAATCCGTCTCTTGCTTGCTACTCCGCCAAGAAGCTGCTCAGGATACAGTAGGGTTTAGGTTTAGTAGGGACTTAAACCAGAGGCATTCTTGCTGTGAGGCAACATTGCTAATCACTGGGCCGCCGTGTCACCCATCTGAAAAGATGGGGAAAGTAGGGGTGGGTTGGGTTTTCTTCAAGACGAAGATGTTGAGATAAGAAAACTATTATTATTTATAAAGAGTTAGGAATCATCTGACTGGATAATCGATCATGAGCTGATGCTGGAACAGTTGAGAACAATCATAAGCATGACATTCTCTCGAAATTTCTTTATAAATTAACTTCACAAAGGAATGGTACAGAATTTTGCAGTTCATCCTAGCTAGAAAAGCATTTCCATTTTCTGTAGGTATTAGGACCAATCACAAAAGTCAACTATTCATCTGATTTTTATATAAGCTTTAAAATATACAATACTTAAAAATTAACCAGTTGGAACTGGAGTGCCGTTCTCTTTTTACAATTTTGAGTCCTGGTCAAAATAACGGCAAAAATGCAAGGATTATTATTTCATGCATGTTGAGAATTTGAATCTCTTTGACAGTTTAAAAGGGACGAGGCACTGAATAACACAATGTGGAAACATTTGATCTTGATTTAATTTGAACATCCTGGTGGTTGAGGTCACCTTTATCACACTGCTGTGTTTAAAGTCTAGATAAGAGACTCAGCATCTACAAATGACTACCAGATGGTTGAGAATACGCCTCAGTCTTTTCTCTCACCTTCTCACCATATTTACCTCGGCCTCCTTCATTTCTTCTCTGGTGTTCCATGCTTTAAAACGAGTCCAGATATATTTAAAACAACAAACAACATCATTTTCACTATGTTTTGGCCTCATTTCCAAAATTAGACATTGTTTTTTGTCTTGCAAAATATCGAGTTTTGAAGATTTTTGAAGATGATCTGCTTCAATGAATGAACACATTCTCTTTCGAGGAAAACATCTGAAATAGTTAGTTAGTGTACCGTTAGTGTTGGTGCCTATTTTATGTTGATATCTACGGTGGCCGAGAAAGGTTAACGCGCTGCAATTTAAGAAAGCACATGCAATAACAGAAAACACCAGCAAATTAAGATACGATTTTCATCAATTTGACAGCACACCTGTTACAAATTCTCACAACACAGACAACGGAAGAAACGCGCAGCATATTGGTCAAAACACAAACAACAAAAGAAATGCGCAGCAAATTGGTCAAAACACAACGGAAGAAAATGCGCAGCAAGTTATTCAAAACACATGCAAGATGGTGAATACACAACGGAAATGTTTCAAGAGGACCCAAAAACATGACGGACACCGCTGCTAAGATACGGATGTAGTTAATTTATTTAATAACGCAACATTTCAGCTGATCATTAATTAGACTGATAATTTACAAAAGACAACGGAATCGTGTAATCAGGATATTACACCTTTCAAAGACCACCAATCACTTCACTGAACAACAGTCACAGCGGGTCCGTATCAGCTGGGTCCGTCATGTTTTTGGGTCCTCTTGACTGTCAGAGTAAATTTGAATCAAGGTATATAATTAAGTATGCTGATGATTCTGTCATTGTCAGTCTTTTACTTGATCATGAGGAGGGTCATGGCCCAGTGTTGGATAACTTTGTTGCTTGGTGCAAAGACTCATATTTACAACTTAATATCTCAAAAACTAAAGAGATGCTTATTGACTTTCGCCGTAACTCTATTTCTAATGCTTCTACTACTACTATAAACGGCACTGATGTTGAGATAGTGAGTGAGTATAAATATCTGGGCACCATCTTGGATGATAAATTGAACTTTAAGGCCAACACTCAATTTATCTGTAAAAAGGCAAACCAAAAACTGTTCTATCTGAGGAAGTTGAAGGGGTTTAATGTGGATCGGCCTCTTCTTAGAACATTTTATTCTTCTTTTATTGAGTCTATTTTAACCTTTGCAGTAATATGCTGGTATGCTAATCTAAGGGTGACAAGTAAAAACAGACTTTCAAAAATTGTTCATCAATCTCAAAAGATTTTAGGTATGAATGTTAACAGTATTGGACAAGTGTATGAGGTGAGAGTTCTAAAGAAGGCTATGTCCATTTTAGCAGATGAGAACCACCCACTTTATTCAAAGTTTTGCCTCCTGCCATCAGGCAGAAGGTATACTTATTCTAGACGGGCAAGGTCAAACAGATATTTGTACTCAATTATTGTTACTGTTATTTTATGTTGTTGAGTGTGACTTGTTGCTGTTGATTGTCGGCTATTGCTGTAAATCTAATTGCCCTTCGGGGACAATAAAGACATTCTAACTTTCTAACATTTCCGTTGTGTTTTCACCACTTGCTGCGCGTTTTCTTCCGTTGTGTTTTCAATAACTTGCTGCGCATTTCTTTTGTTGTTTGTGTTTTGACCAATATGCTGCGTGTTTCTTCTGTTGTTTGTGTTGTGAGAATTTGTAACAGGTGTGCTGTCAAATTGATGAAAATCGTATCTTAATTTGCTGGTGTTTTCTGTTATTGCATGTGCTTTCTTAAATTGCAGCGTGTTAACCTTTCTCGGCCACCGTAGATATGTTCAAAATTGACATGAACATACTTGAAATACTGATTGCTGTCATGTAGCAAAACATGCAGTTTAGATTGTGGGAACTGCATTGCTATAAAAGAAGTCTTATAATGTTAGTATAGTCTCACTGAGCTTTACCACTTTTTATGCAAATCAGGCAAGATCATTTTTGTATTTTCCAATATTTCATTATGATTAAGAAATGTCTGGAAAACACTTGAAAACTTTGAACTCTTTGAAACAAAAAGGCTGTTTTTAGATGTATCCAGAATAATGTAGTGTGCTGATGTGATTTGGGTTGTCAGTCAACAAACCTGTTGTTGTGCATATATGATTGGAATCTTGTCATATTTAGCAAGTGTGTACTGGTTATGGTTTTAAATTCTAATCAGATCACAATAGAAATCAGTTTCATTGTGACTGCTCAGATTGGAAATTGCATGGCTTTTAAACTTATGTCACTTTCTCATGCCACGTAACATGTTAACACATCTGACCTTGCTTGTAGAAAACATGCTGAATGTCTTTGCAGAAACAAGCTTGTGTTGTTGTGAAGTGGAGTGGAAAATTACAATATACCTGGGGCGTGCAGTCCATAAGCTGTGAAGGCTCTGCACACCCGAGACATTTGAGAGAGGGAGTTTGGGGACTGGTTTAATATCGAGATCACTATAAATTTTAGGGATGGGACACGACATTAAACTCATGAGATGGGATGGCATATAACACTGGGTTTACAAGAATTTGACGAGGCAAACATTTTAGGGTATTCTTAATGACAAAATGTGAGTTATAGTCTGGTGCATTGTTAAAATTCTTATTAATAATCTTGTAATTAACATCACTGCAGTTTTGCTTTCAAGGTACTGTAAGAACTGTATACAGTAAAAGGTTTTACCATTTCAGTTTACTGGGTTCTTGTCTGTAAATTATTTATTAGCCAAATGATGGTAATTTTCTGCAAATATGTGGATTCAGAGGAGTGGATCCACGTCAGCTTGTTGCTCTTTGCAATGACTCGACACAGTAGTTCTGTGTTCAAATTGTTGCTAGAAGGGATACAGCTTTAGTGAATGAGTTAAGGAATTTATTTTATTTATTAAATTACCGATTACATAGTTCTTTATTCACATCTATCTCAACACTATCCCTAAACCTTCCTCTCACAATAATATAAAAATGGTAATGTTGTGCAGTGTCACAAAAAGTATGTTATACTAACGTGTGCGTGCCAAAGTATCCACAGATGTATCCCTTCTAGACATCACCCTTTTCCAATTAGGAAAATTGTGCCATTGGTGCCATACCTCACTTATATAATTCACATTGTATTTGAGGCAAAACTTACGGTGGCCGAGAAAGCTTAACGCGCTGCAATTTAAGAAAGCACATGCAATAACAAAAAAACACCGGCAAATTAAGAAAGGGTCTTCATCAATTTGACAGCACACCTGTTACAAATTCTCACAAGAGAGCTTAACGCGCTGCAATTTAAGAAAGCACATGCAATAACAAAAAACACCAGCAGATTAAGAAACTATCTTCATCAATTTGACAGCACACCTGTTACAAATTCTCACAACACAAACAACGGAAGAAACGCACAGCAAGTTGGTCAAAACACAACGAAGAAAACGCGCAGCAAGTTATTGAAAACACAACGGAAATGTTTCAAGAGGACCCAAAAACATGACGGACACAGCTAAGATACGGACCCGCCGTGTCTGTTGTTCAGTGAAGTCATTGGTGGTCTTTGAAAGGTGGTCTTTAATATCCTGATTACACGATTCCGTTGTCTTTTGTAAATTATCAGTCTAATTAATGATCAACTGAAATGTTGCGCTATTAAATAAATTAACTACATCCGTATCTCAGCTGTGTCCGTCATGTTTTTGGGTCCTCTTGATACATTTCTGTTGTGTTTTCACCAAGTTGCTGCGCATTTTCTTCCGTTGTGTTTTCAATAACTTGCTGCGCGTTTTCTTCCGTTGTATTTTCAATAACTTGCTGCGTGTTTTTTTTCGTTGTGTTTTCAATAATTTGCTCGTGTTTTCTTCCGTTGTATTTTCAATAACTTGCTGCGCGTTTTCTTTCGTTGTGTTTTCAATAACTTGCTGCGCGTTTTCTTTCGTTGTGTTTTCAATAATTTGCTGCGCGTTTTCTTTCGTTGTGTTTTCAATAATTTGCTGCGTGTTATCTTTCGTTGTGTTTTCAATAATTTGCTGCGTGTTTTCTTCTGTTGTGTTTTCAATAACTTGCTGCGCGTTTTCTTCCGTTGTATTTTCAATAACTTGCTGCGTGTTTTCTTTCGTTGTGTTTTCAATAATTTGCTCGTGTTTTCTTCTGTTGTATTTTCAATAACTTGCTGCGCGTTTTCTTCCGTTGTATTTTCAATAACTTGCTGCGTGTTTTCTTCTGTTGTGTTTTCAATAACTTGCTGCGCGTTTTCTTCCGTTGTATTTTCAATAACTTGCTGCGTGTTTTCTTTCGTTGTGTTTTCAATAATTTGCTGCGTGTTTTCTTCTGTTGTGTTTTGAATAACTTGCTGCGCGCTTTCTTCCGTTGTATTTTCAACAACTTGCTGCGCGTTTTCTTCCATTGTATTTTCAATAACTTGCTGCGCGTTTTCTTCCGTTGTATTTTCAATAACTTGCTGCGCGTTTTCTTTCGTTGTGTTTTAAATAATTTGCTGCGTGTTTTCTTCTGTTGTGTTTTCAATAACTTGCTGCGCGTTTTCTTCCGTTGTGTTTTCAATAATTTGCTGCGCGTTTCTTCCGTTGTCTATGTTGTGACAATTTGCAACAGGTGTGCTGTCAAATTGATGAAGACCGTTTCTTAATTTGCTGGTGTTTTTTGTTATTGCATGTGCTTTCTTAAATTGCAGCGCGTTAACCTTTCTCGGCCACCGTAAAAACTACTTTAATTACTCCAAATAAATAAAAACAATGTAGCTGGGAATTGCAGACATCCACTGAAAACACTTGGGGCGATACACAATACAGTTTGTACAGTATAAAACAATGGAAAGCTAATGTCCCCTCAATTCACAGAAAACAAATATACAGTAC
>CAIGQQ010008883.1:2606973-2636226 GCA_903798035.1 Danio albolineatus
TGTGTGTGTGTGTGTGTGTGTGTGTGTGTGTGTGTGTGTGTGTGTGTGAGAGAGAGCACTGTGTATGCCACCTAATGATTATTCATAATGGCTGTGTGTATAGCAACTGTTTAGGTCTGTGATTCACTAAAACATTTTAAGCCTAGTAGATCGTAAATGTGATCGTGCAACTGATCTTAATCTAACAGCCTGTTTCCCAAAAGCATCGTAACTTCAGTCACACTTGAAACTCATTGATCTAAGAGTGCTCTGGAGCAGTGGTTCTTAAGCTTTTTTCACCAAGTACCACCTCAGAAAAAAAATTGTCTTTTCAAGTACCACCATAATAACTGGTGTTGAAGTACAGTAGCATAGAAGGCCCAATTAAGCAGCTACAGCACTGTACAGTTCAAAAACAAGGCAAATTAAGTCTTCAGATTAAGAATATTTATTATTGTCAGCTACTTAAAAGGTTTAGCCTCTTAAAATCAATTTACTGATCACATCGGTGTTATTGTATGCATCAAAGGTTTTAAAGTGTGTTCATTTTTTTTTTACTTTAATTATTCTGAGTTTTGCGTACCACTAGAAGGAAGCTTGTGTACCACTACTGGTACGTGTACCACAGTTTGAGAACCACTGCTCTGTACCGAGTAATCGGTAAAGCCCTACTTAATTGCATCTTAAGAATTTATAAGGTCATCAGCAGGACAATCAGCAGATTACACCGGCAACTTTTTTAAAGTGCAGTGTCATTATTATTATTGGTACTTTGTTGTAAAGGAAAAGCCATTTAAATGTAATATTTGACTCAACTTTGGGTTAAACAACCCAGCATTTCAGAGTGTATGAATATTGTAAAAATCTGTTCACACTTATTAAATATGACCAGATTCCTGTCACACATTCACAAAAATTAGTTTGATCAAGGCTCCAGATTCCAGTCAGATGATAAAAACCCTAATTTATACAAACTTAATGACCATATGTATAAAGTCATGTGGTTAAAATCTGGTATTGTCCACAGGGCCAGCTAGGTGGAATTTCCCCTCATCACAAACGTGAACTTGCAAAACAAAAGTTATAAAAAGATTCCATCGTAGTTTGTGGCTCCACCTCTTTATATGTGTCCTCTCACTATTTTTCACTCAGCTGCTGTATTTAGACCTGAACCCCGAGGTGCCCTCTTCTACCCATGGCCTATTTCCAGATGGAGCACGTGGGCAGCGAGCAGCAGCATTGTGATTAAATCTGGAGACCCACAGGTCCCTCAAAACCCTGAGGTTTCTCTCCGGTTTCCTCTTTCTGTTGAGTCTCCAGTCTCTTTAATTAGTGAACATAGCTGGAGGTGAACGTGGCTGGTGCACATCGAGGCCAGAGCAGGAGAGGTTCTAAAGATTTGCATAGTATAAACATCAGCATTTACTTGAGCAAACCAAAATAAATGACTGCGAAATGGTGGTCAAGACCAGGTTATTTTTGGTGAAATAAACCTGAAGCTAAGACTAGCATTGGTCAAAACATTTGTAGAACCTAAAATAACTTAAACATTTTATAATAAATGAAACTAACAGCAGTTAATGGAAAACTAACTAAAAATAATAATTAGCAAAAATAAATAATCCCTTTCAGAATTAATAAGCACTCATCCCGTGGCTGTTTCTGACTATCCATCTGTTCCAAAGTTCAGTGGTCCACAATTGGACATCAGTGAGCATACTAAACAGGTTTGATGTGCTTGATTAGTGGACTGCTTTTAGATGTCAGTGAACTAAAACTATAATGAAATACATAGAAACTTGTTAAATTATACAGAAATAAAAAAGTATTTTTAAAATGTGACCCTGAACCAAAACTAAAACCAGTCAGATTTAGCAATATTCAAAAAACACTGTATATGTTATTATTTTTCCTTTTGAAAAATCATTCAAATATTAAGAAAAGATCATTTTCCATCAGGATATTTTATCCTATGTACACTACCTGACAAAAGTTTTGTCGTCGATCTCAGTTGTAAGAGCAAGAAATAATAACTTTACTTTTAATTGATCATTTGGAAAGGTATCAGAAGGTAGATTTTTCGTTAACACTTTATTTCGATGGTCCATTTGAGTATTAGAAGACTGTAAATAATGTCTGTTGATACTGACATTCAACAGACATTTACTGTAACTGACTATAAGAAACTTTGCAAGTACATGTCAACTTACACTAACCCTACCCCTAACCCCAACCCTAAGCCCAACCTAACAGTCTACTTATAATCTAATGAGAATTAGTTGTAAAGTAACCTAAACTCAACAAACGGACCATCAAAATAAAGTGCGACAGATTTTTTGATGAATCATCTGTTGAACTGTATCTCAATCATCACAAATACTGCAGAAGATCTGTTGCAACCCACATGGACCCAAAATTCACACAGAAATCAGTCAAGTTTGGTGAAGAAAAAAATCATGGTTTGGGGTTACATTCAGTATGAGGCATGCAAGAGATCTGCAGAGTGGATGGCAACAACAACAACCTGAGGTATCAAGACATTCTTGCCGCCCATTAAATTACAAACCTCAGGAGAGGGCAAATTCTTTAGCAGGATAGCGCTCCTTTTCATACTTCAGCTTCCACATTAAAGTTCCGGAAAGGTCAAGGTGCTCCAGGATTGGCCAGCCCAGTCACCAGATATGAACATTATTGAGCATGTCTGGTGTAAGATAAAGGAGGGGGCATTGAAGATGAATCCAAATAATCTTGATGAACTCTGGGAGTCCTGCAAACGCTTTCTTTGTCATTCCAGATGACTTTACTAATAAGTTATTTGAGTCATTGCAGAGATGTATGGATGCAGTCGTCCAAGCTCATGGGAGTCATACACAATATTAAATTATTTTCCACTGTACCATGACTTTATATTCTATACTGTACATTATTTTTGTGTGTATGTATGCATGAGTGTGTATTGATGTTTACCATTGATGGGTTGCAGCTGGAAGGGCATCCACTGCATAAAACTTATGCTGGATAAGTTGGCAGTTCATTCTGCTGTGGCGAATTCTGATTAATAAAGGGACTAAATTAATAAGTAAATGAATTAATGGATGGACCGGTTTTGTGGTCCAGTCACAAATACAAAACTATAGTAACCGTGGTAAAAAAAATGTCAATCTGCCTTCTGACTTCCAGCTAGTGTTTGTGTTTGTTTGTTTGTTTGTTTTAGCTCAAATGATTAAGGAACAGTTTAACTGGTCATTGAATTACTAGAGAAAAATGCAGAACCATCGCAGTAAATTTTGTAATGTTGATTAATGTTCATCAGCCAATCACATGAAGCATTCAACAGCCCCATAGTATAAGGTGTTTTAATTTCTGCTATTAACACAGGTGTTTGTTTGTGAATGAATCTGCCAATCCTGTCATGTAAAAAGGCAGACTCTCCTCCATATTAAGCACGTCCTTGATTTCACTCCTCTGCTAATGCTGTAATGAATCAAATCCTGCCCTCGGCAACAGTATTAGTCTCACTTTCTCCCTTTCCCATTCGTGCTTTGTCTGACTTGATCTCCCCCTTTTATACCCCATCATCCGCTTAATCTATCTCTCATCCCTCCTTTGTTTCTGTTGACATCTGTAGATAGTGTCGATCTGTCATCTTTTTCGTCTGTTCTCTCTCATGTCTCTAAGTGTCCATTTTCTCATTACTTGAACAATGAAATGCGTTTTTTTGTAATGTTAAAATAATTTATTTTGTAGCTTTAGAAATGAGGAAATCAGCCTAACGTCATTCTTCATTACCGTTAATTCTGAATGATCTTTATTTCCTCCATTTGCCTATCATTCTGTTGCTGATTTGTCCTGTGCTCATATATTTTCACTTTCTAAACTGACCTTGAGGTTTAGAAAAGCACAACTGTATGTAAGTAATGCATTGCAAGTTGTAGTTTTTTTTTTATATGTGTATATATTTTTATTAATAAAAAATATATGCAGTTCTCCCCGTGGTTGCGTGGGTTTCCTCCGGGTGCTCCGGTTTCCCCCACAGTCCAAAGACATGCGGTACAGGTGAATTGAGTAAGCTAAATTGTCCGTGGTGTATGTGTGTGAATGAGAATGTATGGATGTGTTTCCCAGAGATGGGTTGTGGCTGGAAGGGCATCCACTGCGTAAAACAAGTTGTTGGCGGTTCATTCCGCTGTGGCGACCCCGGATTAATAAAGGAACTAAGCCGAAAAGAAAATTAATTAATGAAATACATGCAAATATTCTACTTTCCAGAGATACAGTATTAGTCAGATTGAATGGATAATTAGGAGATTGGAAGATCTAGGTGTTTGAGAATGTGACTATTTTTGTCATAATGTCATTATTTCTTATACAATTGTTATAAATGTGACTTTTACATCTTACAATTGTGGATTTGTTTTTCACAGCTTCTGTGAATTTGTCATAATTTGGGCTTACTTACATAATTACAGCTTTATTTGTCATTATTGCAACTGCTTTGTTAATTTGTGATTTTACAGTTGCAAATCTATTTGCCGACTTGATATTTTACACATCTCACAATTGCAACTATTATTTCCTTTATTCTGGCAATAATCTAACTAGCTGTTTTATATATCAGTATAATTCAGTGCTCTGACTCAAAGAGAAATATCCGATGTCAGGTCCTGACTGTGGATGAAAGGAGGAGTTGGGCATGGAAGTGGGTGATTATTTCCTGAGTGAAGCGATAAGGAGCTGAATAATGAACTGAAAGAACCTAAAAAAGGAAACTGTGATTGGTGTCATATGTAAGTAGATGGAGATCTAATGTGAGCTGAACTAACATGACCTGTCAGAATTACTGCTATACTATTCATTTGTCAAAATTGCGACTTTGTCTCATTATTGAGAATTTCTCAAAATTAAGTAAAGCTCAGTATGGCCACCACAGTGAAGCAAGTCCTTCCTGTTTGTTGCAGCAAGCCCTGTCGTTTGGTGACTACTGCTTGTCTGAATTGATTTTGACAGAAGAAAAAACATCACAGCCTATATCGTGTCATATTGTACATATTTAATTTCTTTTAATAAGCGCATAGATGTGCTTCAAAACTATTTTTAAATGAAGTTCTAATTTCCAGCAAACAAATAAATCAATAATAAGAAGAAGTGTGGTCAAAAAACAAACACATTTCCTATTCTTATGTCCAATATGGTGATGCGGACATCTCCAAAACCCGAGAGGTGGACAAATCTTAACTTGTTTTAAATTAAAATATGCATATAATAAATAATACTGCTAATAATAATAACATTATACAAATGCAGATTGTCATGAATAAACTGGAAAATATATAATATTTATGTAGAAAAAAATAGTTTTAGTAACATTTTAATCCTTGAATTTTTTTCATATTTGTGTATTGCTGTACATTCTCCAAATTTTGTGTCATCCTCCAAATTTTGGAAACTGGTAAAAACTGACACCCATTGTACGATGATTGGCAGTTTTATTGGAACATTCTTCAAAATATCTTCTTATGTGATCAAAAGAACAAAAATAATAACCTGTATTGGAACAATCAAGGGTAAATTTTTATTTTTGGGTGAACTATCCCTTTAAAGTTAAAAGTTGGGATTTTACATCTTTTGACTTGTGATTTATGTTTTGACCAGCAATTGTGAATTTGTCATACTTTCATGAATATTTTAGTTCTTTCTGCACTAAATAAATCTGACAATATCACACAATTGTGTTGTGCTTATATTTTTAGGGCTCTGTTTTACTGATCTAAGCTCATGGTGAAAAAGCACTTAGGGTGTGTCCGAATCCACTTTTGCTATTTTAAGGATGGAAAAATAAAGTCTGCGCATGATCTAAAAGAATTGTGCTTATTCTCTTAATGAGTTATGTGTGTGTTTTGAGTATAATGTAGATTAAATCAATCAGAGTCTCATCTTCCATTCAACTGAACACTTCACCAGCGAGAAAACAGTAAAACAGATCGTCTGCAGTGCGAGGATAAAGAACGAGCCTCCTCCATTCAGCCTCTCTACTTTCTCTTTACTTTTCTTTTACTCTTTAATTTACTCCTTTACTTTCTGAACTTTACCTGTTGTACGCACTCCACTGAAGAAATCCATTAGCCCAGTGGTTCTCAACTGGTTTGGCCATGGGACCCACATTTTTACATGGTCATCAAGCCGCGACCCAAATTTTTAGGAACTGTAATATAATTTTAGGAATTATAATTAATTTGTATTTTTTTTGTTAACATACACAAGTAGTGACAGAAAAATCATGAGAAAATCAGCAAGATTTACAAATAAACAAAATTTTATTGCTGACATTTAACAAAATGTGTCAAATTATAGAAATATTACAAAGTAAAAACGACAAACACTGTAAACAGCGGTTAGGGTAAGGAAAGGTTGTTACCATAAACAAAACTGAACTGTCAATAAAACATTAACACTGATCCTGTTGAACAGAACAAACCAGCAAATTGTAAAATGATTAAAACATCCAAAACCATTTTTACATCTAATATGACAGCAATTATAAACATCTGTTTCACTTAACAGTAATTTGGGAAGATAATGAGATAACTGAGGATGTGCTTTACTGATGTAATAAGAGTTTCAAAGTCAGGGGTGATGGTAGACAGTGCTACCCGAAGATCGTGCTCTATGTACAACCTGTTCCTTTGCTTGTCAAACTGCACCAAGAAAGCCACTTTCATACAGATGCGTAGTTCTGAATGGGATAGGTTTAATGGCACTCTCAGATCGCGAAAACTGGGAGAGGCTTACTTCACTGAATTTCTTTTTCAGCGTCTTATCACATGAAAGCTCCACGAGCTGACTCTCTATGTTGCTCGGCAACATGACGCTTTCCACGTCGATTCCAACGGGATCTGTTGTCGTGCGCGCATTTCAAAATAAAAGTCCGGTATACGCAAAACAAGTTAAAAATTAAACTTTTTTTGTTTTGTTTGACCACACACTCCGCGACCCACTTAATATGTTCCCGCGACCTACTTTTGGGTTGCAACCCACCAGTTGAGAAACACTACATTAGCCTACATATTTAATTTCATTTGATAAGCACATAGATGTGCTTCAAAACAATTTTTAAATTGTTCTAATTTCCAGCAAAAGAATAAACACATTTCCTATCCTTATGTCCAATATGGTGATGCAGACATCTCCAAAACCCGAGAGGTGGACAAATCTTAACTTGTTTTAATTAAAATATGCATATAATAAATAATACTGCTAATAATAATAACATTATACAAATGCAGATTGTCACGAATAAACTGGAAAATATTTAATATTTATGTAGAAAAATATAGTTTTAGTAACATTTAAATCCTTGAATTCTTTTCATATTTGTGTATTGCTGTACATCCTGTGTGTATTAGGCAATGTGTAAGCATTTGGATCTTCATAGACGCATAACTGCACTGGACTGTAGCTTTTAGTTAGTCAATGGCACTGTCTGTTTCAGTTCCTCTAAATAGCAACACAACAACAATGTGCCTGAACACACCACCTTTTTGGAGCAGCACGCACATGAGTCCACAAAGTGGCGCAAATGGGTTTGCTATTTAAATATGGTACATAATGTGAAAATTACAGTTGCGCTGGTCTGAAAAAAGCAACAAATCACGCCATACACATCTTGCGCCTTATTTAGCCAGGTGTATGATAGAGCCCTTGGTGTTTAGTGCATATCTGTTCTCCTGGCCAGGGGAGGATTTGTTTTCAGGTAACCTGTTTAAAAACAGTCCTTTTTTCCCCAGTATTTGTCTTGTGATGCTAGTTGTGCAGACATTTTACACTTTAGCTGTATGCCATTTCTAGTTAATTCTCATCTATATTACTTTGTTATTTCCCCCTTAAATTGTCTCTCCCTCTCTGCAACTTCCAATCCAATTTTGCCTGATTAGATGAATGCTCTCTCTTTGTGTTCTTCTCATTTTCAAGGCTGTTTCCTCTCCTCTCTCACAGTGCACAGGCTTTGATCCCACTCACTTTTCGTTCACAGCTCTGAATCAAAGCTGCTATCCTGCTTTCTCTTCTTTCACTAGAGCCGGAAAAAGAATAATAGACAGATGAAAGGAAGAGGTGAGGCATGCACACTAACTACCGACATTAACAAGAGATTAATTTCAGTATGGCCATGGGCTCTACTCAGATTCACTGCTCACTTTGTCAATACAATACCGTACACAGCCTGATTTATGCTGTCCAGAATAGATGCTCAACTGATAATCTTCCATGATTCACACTGTTTGCCAGAGGCTCTCTGACCTTGTAATTGGGGTGATGGGAAAATGAGGAGCCACTTTTTTTTCTTAATGCATTCCTTGAGGAATATCAATATCAGGAGTAAGGAGGAGTGGTCAGGGTGAAGATACAGAGAAATACTTCAGTTCTCTAATTGTTTGTCTGTTCATTGAAAACTTAGTAATAGGGTGTTAAATACTGTTGCTTAAACAAACATCCTGAAAAAGCAAACATACAGTATTGGACAAGATTTTCAATTATATTGCACTTTGGCAACTTTTTGCCCTGATAATTGCTTAAAAAACGTTTTAATATATTTCTCATTGTTGCAAATTTGTCATAATTGTGTCTTTGTTTCTCACTGTATCACATAATTGTAATTTTCTTTTTTTTTGACAATTTGGTAACACTTTAAGGTTTGCTTGTTACACATGTTCTGTCATTATCACTAGAATTGCTTAGTGAGAGCTACACATCTGCCACAACATTAACTACAACTACCATGATGTTGTCCACCAATATACACCCGCTACGGCTGACAATAATCTGGACACTCACACATTCACCCAGCTAAAACTCATAATTAGGGCTGTGCAATTAATCGCAATCACAAAAAAATAGCGATTTAAGCACATGCAATTTCTAAATTGCGCAAGGCTTCAATTTTATCTGTTAATTTATTTAGATTTTTATTCAGAATATTCTATTGTGCGCATGATTTTAATATGTTAACTAATCAGAGATGACGCATCACACCGGGCAATTACAGCTAAGCTGAGTGGGTGACGAAGTTGAGACGAAGTTGAGCGGGAGAACCGTATAGGGCGTTTTGATTTACGTTAGTTAATCTTTATTTTTTCATGTTGTCTGTTTTTCGCAAATCGCAAATAAAATCGCAATCGCAATCGCAATATTCGTTCAAAATTCGCAATATGATTATTATAAATATTTATATATAAATATTTATTACAAATTTAATTAACCGCTTTCTTATTGTATGTAGTTTCAAATAAAATTCTTACTCCAGTCATTATTGCTTTTACTACTATTACCATTAATAATAATAATAACAACAATAATTAATGTTAGAGTGATTTCTGACTGATCATGTGACTGATGACTGGAGTAATGAACCTGAAAATTCATCTTTAAAATCACTGGAATAAATTATTCAATTAAATGATGAACTACTTTTAAACAGTTATCCTATAGAGCAATAACATTTTACAATGTGTGCTGTATTTATGATGAAAGAAATGCAGCCTTGGTGAGCAGGAGAAGCTTATTTTAAAATATTTAACAATCATACTGACCCCAAACTTTTGACCAGTTGTGTATAGAATATTTTATAAGAGAAAATGTGCACTTTAATTTTGACACCCACAGACACCTTCACCAAATATAAATCAGAAAGGTCAGACTTTCTTATACAGAGCCTCATTTCGGTTGTCATGTTTTGTAAAAATCTATTGATTTAATCAATCTATTAAAGAAACGTTGGCTAGAATTATGCATTGTAGGCCTAAATTAATGAGAGAAATAACAGATGAAACATGACTGCATCAGATCATGAAGCAGATCAATGCTGATCTTTCTTTCGAGCTGTCAGTGCAGAAATGAACAAAACAATTGGCCCAATACAACATATTATAAGATTTAAATGTGGAAAAATTATCAGATGGTAACTTCGGTCAATTTCCCTAACGGATAAACAGCACTTTGTAATATTTCAGCATGCTTTCACTTTCGTTTAATACATGAAGCACATATTTGCAGGTAGGGATGACATCCTGCCCTACTCATAATTCTTTATTCATATAGCCGTATACATGGCTATTACACAATCTTAATACACTGTGATATATCCTGGTTCGTTAGTTCGCTGGATAGTTTTGTTTTCTCACCACAATCGATCCGATCAATCGAGCAGAGACCACCTCATTCAGGCGATCTTGGACTGATTGATTTGGCGCGGATCCATGCGTGATTGCTGGATTCACATACGCCAATCGAACTTCGCTAACAGGGGAAACGAGACATATTCCGAAGCAAACGTCTATGTGTGAAAGCACCCAAAGATTGTAATTGCACGGAATTGACAGACAGTCGCAGCCAAACTTTTGTGACAGGCAGCACAGGCCTGATCGGGCCAGTAACCTTTCTGTAAACTGGCCCGAGCGTGTCGCACGCTGGCCCCGGGCCATCGGGCAGTCCTTATTGTCGAGCCCTGACCTCTCATTTTCACGCACACTGCTGAGTCTTCTTCCACTGTAACATTTGTTGAAGTGCTTTCCTTGCTTTGTCCTTTTGTGGTTTTTGATCTTTGCTTTGTTCATTGTTCATGTTTTATGTTGTTTTACCACCTGTCCCAACCATTCGCTTGCTTTGCTGACTACACTTTTTGATAACCCTCATGTTACTGTTTGTTCCTGTTTGACCATTGCCTGCCTGACTATTTTAATAAATCTGCACATGGATCATCAACCTGAACATTTGTTACATGTTCCATGTATTTACTTTATTAATTACAATTGAGTAAGCATAATTACATTCAACTTGCCCCTTAACCTAATCTGCATTCTAACCCTAACAATATAGTAAGTGCATCTAATTAATTTCTCAGTATTTATATGAATGAAACATGAGTGTAAATGAATATTGTTTTATTAACTGTGACTTAATTTCTTACTCGGGTATTATGTGTCATAATTGTGACTTTTGAGACAAATATCTATATTTCATAATTATACTATTTAATTTGATCTAATAACCCTATTTTTGGAATTTGTCAGTTTTACGAATTACATGTTATATTCATTGGAATTTGGCTTATAAGTCTATTTATTTAGATTTATTCAGTTTACATTTTATACATTAAATATATATGATAAATGCATTTTTCAACCAGCACAAAAAACAAACAAACAAACATATAAATAAGTAAATAAAACATAGATAAGCGATAAATCATCCCACTGCTTCAAATAACCACCGTCCTGAGCACCGAGGTGAATTAAAGCACTTCAATCGATACAACACAATATTGCTTGAAACTGGAGTGTTGTATTCTAGCTCACAAGGTCATTTCTCCCCTAAAGACAGAACCTGCGCTCTCCTTTTTTTTGCCCTGTCCTTCACCCGTTATGCTGGAATTCAGGGGGAAGAGGTTAACTCAGATTTGTCCCATCAGTGCTTCAGTTAATGGATGTGTTGTGTGCTCTGTTACAGAGGAGAGGGGGGCTGGGAAGCTCACATCAATGATTCATAACAGGTGCTCTACTTCAACACACAGCACAGACAGTATTGGGTTAGGAGGTTTGTAGTATATGTAAGTGGATATGTGTGTACAGTGCCCAACACTAATATTGGTGATCTTAGTTAATGTGAGCAAAGACGTTTTATATAATTCAATTCAATTCGTCTTTATTTCTACAGTGCTTTTACAATGTAGATTGTGTCAAAGCAGCTTCACATGAAAGTTCTAGTAAATTGAAACCGTGTCAGTCCAGCTTTCAGAGTTTAAGTTCAGTTTAGTTCAGTTCAGTGTGGTTTCTTTTTCACTGCTGAAAGTCCAAACACTGAAGAGCAAATCCATCGATGCGCAGCTTCACAAGTCTCAAACCAAGCAAGCCAGTAGCGACAGTGGCGAGGAACAAAACTTCACCAAATGACGAAAGTGAAGGAAAAAACCTCATGAGAAACCAGGATCAGTTGAGCACGACCATTTCTCCTTTGGCCAAAATTGTTGTGCAGATCTGCAGTCTAGGCACTGGAGGCTGGAGAACGCTGGATGTTCATCGTAGAGAAGCTGCAGGTCTGAGTAGGTCACCGGTGGGTGTTCAGGTGTGCCCACAAGATCAATGCAGACACTCATGTATAAACTGCCCACCCTATACACAACTCCTTAACTTCTCTGACTTTTACTGTAATTTAGTAACAATTTGCATTATAAAGCTAAAAGGAATTATAGTTATTGTGAAAAGTGCTGTACAAGTAAACTTGAATTCAATTGTTTTGCTTAAAAAAGAGGCGCCATGGTGGCGTAGTGATTAGTACGTTTGCCTCGCAGCAAAAAGGTTGCTGGTTCGAGCCCCGGCTGGGTCAGTTGACATTTTTGTGTGGAGTTTGCATGTTCTCCCCGTGGTTGCATGGGTTTCTTCCGGGTGCTCCGGTTTCCCCCACATGTGGTATAGGTGAATTGAGTAGGCTAAATTGTCTGTAGTGTATGGATGTTTCCCAGTGATGGGTTGAAGCTAAAAGGGCATCCGCTGCGTAAAAACATATGCTGGATAAGTTGGCAGTTTATTCCGCTGTGGCGACCCCAGATAATTAAAGGGACTAAGCCGACAAGAAAATGATTGAATGAATGAATGAATGAATGAATGAATGAATGAATGAATGAATAAACGAATGGTCAAAAAAGACTCACAGGTTTTTATATCAGAGTAGAGGCTTTCTGGAAACCCTTTCAAACGATTTGTAGTGCTGTAAGTGACATCGGATAGTAATTTTGGAGACTTGTTTGACCCCAAGAAGCTGACTAACTTCTGCAGTTCTCTAGTTGTGACTCTTGTAGAGTTTTTTGGCCACTTAAAGCACACTCCTATAAAAGTTTGCTGGACAAAAGACAGCCACAAGCTCTTTTTGTGGCTGATTCATCACTTACAGTTGACTGGAATTCCTTTTGTATTACTCTGATGGTGGAAATAGACATTTTTAGTGTTTTTGCTCTGTTCTTTGGTCTTTCCGAGCTTGGCCTTTCTTTCTTTAATTTATTTATTTATTTATTTTTAGCTTTTTTGGAGTTTCTTCATATGTACAGCTCTATATAAAGCAGGAGAGGACGGTTAAACAATGTCTTGTTTGTTATCAGCCAGGTGTATAAAAAGTGTACAATACATTAATGGGAATATACTTCAAAAACATTTTGCTCATTTAAATTCATGTGTTGGCAGTAATTGTGCCACACATTTAACACAAATATATATTTAAAAAAATTCTATAACTTTGCAGTTGTTTGTTCTCATCTGGCCACATTCATAAAAAATTAGTAAAATAAAAAAGTAAACTATGAGTAGTTTGTGTGTCAACCAGACTCTCCTTCGGTTTGCAAATGTTTCATGGACAAATTGACAGTTAAACATGTATGTTAATTAATTCCAATCGTTCGTAAATAAGATGCAGGTTCATGTTCAATCCCAATTAACATAATCCCTGCCTACATAAGTTACACATCCAGGCATGCAGTGGAGGCTTCTGGATTCCCTTCTTAGATTTGAGTCAAGTATATTTTATGAATGTAAAAATGAACCATATGCCATTTGCCAAGCATAAATATTCGACAAACATGTTTCTACTAATGCAGTTTAGCCAGCTTCAAAATGCCAGATTCAATTCTAAAAAGGCACAGTGTTTTTCAGCTGATGATTTGCTTGCTTGCTTGGAATCCTCATCAGTAATATATAAGAAATGTTTAAGCTTGAAGAGTATTGCTGAGCACAAAAATCAGTTCAGTTATCAGTAATATAACATCTCCTTTGTAGTTTAGTCATTGGCCAGTGTATTTGTTCACTAGGCTGAGTAGATTGGGAGGCTGTGTAAAAAGTGACTGATTAGTTTTACCCAAACATAAAGTTATCAACTGTCAGTTACAAAAAACAAACAGACAAACAAACAAAAAACCAAACAACTTGTAAAATATAATCTCATTGAATATTATCATGTGCATAAAATGTCAAAAAATCAGTTTGACAAAAAGACAAAGCATTTCACATGGCAGGGAGCAGGTGTACATTTTGTTTTTTTCAACCACTTTCATGAATCTATTATTAATTTTTGTCAGAACAGCTTTACATTTTTTTATTATTATTATTTTGAGCGACCATTCGGGCGCTATATATGTGTGTGTGTGTGTGGGTTTGCATGAAGTGAAATATATAATAACTTGTCATCATGTGTGTGTTTTGTTTTGTGCTGTGCTGTGTGTTGTTCTGAGTACTGTGTGTCTCTCCTGAGGCTGGTACCGTGTTGCGGGCAGTGTCACAGTGACACAGCGTGCTTATGTTTGATTGATGCATTCAGGGATTTATTTCTTTTCGATGGATTTCATAGAAAAGCTGTGAGGAGAAAATGGACATATAATCTGGCCAGTTGCGAAGATGCAGTTTTATACTGTACACAGACCTTTGCCAAATCAATCTCCCAGCAGCGCCCCTCCATCCCAACTGCTCATTTTTCTCTATAAAATATATCCTGTATGTGTGTTCAGTTCTTCCGCAGACATTAACCACTAACAATCTGGATCCTAAATGAATAGTCCACCTAAAAATTCATTGTGAATAAGGCTCAATGAGGACCACTTTTGACCCATATTTAGCTACAGTAGCTTCAAAGTAATACCTGTAACTCCATTGATGTGCATTGGGAAGGTCACGCATGAAGGAAGAGCATTTTCTAAGCATTAAGTGGTCAGTGTTGTACATGTTTTTATTAGTTTATTGTTAAAAAATCATTGGCTTTTTCCATGCAAATAGAATTATGTCAGTTCTTTGCCTGGGCTTCAGATCAGAACAGAAAATTTCTTAAGAAGGTGGTCAATGCTTGGAGTAGGGATGGAAATTATGCAACACACATTAAGAAAATAACAGACAAATGGCATGGGTATATTTGAATGTAAAGAGTATAGTGCACAATGCTAAGACCAATAATACATAAAACAGTATAGTGTAAAATTTGGCATCAGCATCTTTGTTTAAGAAATGAGATGGAAAAAAATATCATTCCTTAAGAACAGGATGTGGAGCCTTCAGCACATAATCATTCTCAGTCTCAGTGCTGCAGGTGGAAATGCAGAGGAACTTTAGAAATATAAAACACCAAGATGGTGGTGTTCACTAAGGGGGTAAACTGGAACTCTTCCAGTTAAAGAAGAACTTTAAAAATCTTGGGAGAATTAATATACTGTACAAATAATGGTAGTTTTGGATGAATTGCTGATGTAGATGCCAAGAAAAAATACAAACAACATACAAATAAGTCCTACAGTGACGATCCCTACAATACTTCATTGGTTGTTTCAAACTACTATACCTTTAAATGCACCTAAGGTCAGGAAATTTTGTAATTTTATTTGAATGTGCATGTAATATTAGAATGATATCCCAATGAATTTTATCTTTTTTTTTTTATCAATTCATGGCTTATGGTTTGTAAACTTCTCCCTCTCATACTCAACTTTGCTCTGACTGGTCAGCTAGCTACTGTAAGTTTTTTTTTATTGACTTTTCCAAATCAAAATCAGAATCAGTTTTATTGGCAAGTGTGCTTCACACACACAAGGAATTTGCTTTGGCTACAGAAGCTTCCAGTGTACATAAAGTGACAAGTGACAACACAGAATAAATATAAAAAAAGAAGACGATAGACATTAAACAGAGATGCAGTCAGTCTAACGATCTGAATGTTGAAATGTATGTACAGATTGTTATAAATATACAGGTTATAAGGTGCTGTGTGCAAAAGAGTAAGTATTGCATTGTATGTTGTTATAAGGTGCTGTGCACAGATGCGTAAGAAGCATTGCATTGTATATTGTTATGTGTACAAGTGCGTATGAGAAAGTTTTGCACGTTTATTGTACAATAGGAGAAATATTAACTGTTCATGAGGTAGATAGCCTGAGGAAAGAAACTTTTCCTGTATCTGGCTGTTTTTGTGCTCGGTGCTCTGTAGCGCCAGCCAGACTGTAACAGTTCAAACAGGAAGTGTGCTGGGTGCGAGGCGTCCAGAGTGATTTTGCGAGCCCTTTTACTCACTCTGGAAGAGTACAGTTCTTGAAGTGTAGGAAGGGTAGTGCCAGTTATTCGTTCAGCAGTCCGGACTATTCGCTATTTATTCCATGTCCAAAATTAAACATCCATTTTAAAGTGTTTATACTTAATGCAAATAAGTTACTCTGATTGTTTTTATAATCAGTAATACAGTATATCAGTATCAGGCAAAAGATAAAACAAATCATTGAGGCAATTCAGAGGCACCTTTTTTATTTACAGCTTCACAGACTGTATACATTAAAGACCAACTATAATACAAACAGTAAGTATAGTTTTTATGACTGATTAAGATTTATGCTTTTTTACTAGCAAGGAAAACAGTTCTGATGTGATCGACAGTTTTATTAGTTTTTTAAACAGGACACAAGGAAGATTGATTACATGATGTTCATTTGATCTATTGCTAGTCACATTATCTGGAGCTGTTTGGAAACAAGAGGTAACCAAATAAAACCCAAACAAAGACATGAGCAAATTGGGATTTGAATGAGATAGTATAAGTTCAACATTTGAAGAACGCTCTAATATTAGCTTTTTTAAATCATGGCACCACTGGCATCGAAACAAAATACTGTAGACAGGGTGAATGAAGATGCTTATTCATGAAGTTAGTGGAGCGTATGGACCAGCATCGTTTCATTCCTTGGTTGAGTGCTATAAAAACAACACAGCTGCTTATAAACACTATTTGCATTATACAAACAAAAATGGCCTATAACATGTTTTTAAGAGAGTCAGTTCACATTTACAGACATCCACACAAATGTCATGTTGGAAACATGATCGAGGTGCAGTTTGTGTGTAACTCCAGAATAGAGGTCAGCCAAAAATAAAACCAAAAACTGACTACCCTTGATTTATGTATGGTCGACTATGCAGTGGATCTCCATTAAAAAGTAATTATAATTTGTAAAAGGGACTGATTATTTAGCTTAAAATGAGTCTTATCTGTTGGCTGGTGTCATGTGGATTACTTTGAAGCTGCATAAATATAGATTTTGGACTACTAAATTGGTCTACATTGTGTCCCATTCATGTGCATTAGACATAAAAATCCTTGGATGTTTTTTCTAAAACCTTCACTACTCTGTGGCTGAAGACAGTAACATTTTGAATGGCCTTGGGATGAGTAAATAATCAGCGTAAATCATTTTGATTTCAGAATGATTATTTTAAAACATTATGAAATCCTATCGGGCTCCACGGTGGCACAGTGGTTAGCACTGTTGCCTCACAGCAAGAATGTCGAATGGAATAAACTAAATTGGTTGTAGTGTATGTGTGTGAGTGTTTATGGGTGTTTCCCAGTACTGGTTTACAGCTGGAAGGGCATCCGCTGCATAAAACATATGCCTGAATAGTTGATGGTTTATTCCCCTGTGGCAATCCCCTGATGAATAAAGGAACCGAAAGAGGGCGAAAGAAAATGAATGAATGAATGAATGAATCCTTATTCATTATTCCACTAGAAAAAAAGATTCCTGAATTTCCAGAATTTTTTTTTTCTAATAAAACAAGCGCAGCAAGATCTTTGTTCTGTAATTCTTGTATATTTCTTTATCTGTATATATATATATATATATATATATATATATATACAGATATGTAAATATATTTGATTTACAGTCATCCAAGCATTGCATTTTATCTTTTTTGTGTCATAGTGTGTTGAGCATGTGTTCATGACTGCACCTCCATTAATCACACTCATATACAGAGTGCTATAAGACAGAGAGACACAGAGGCATCATCCATGACGGAGGTGTTAAAAGACATGGGTGTTCAAACTTTGTATAGCCATAGACAGTCCAAAAAAAATTATTTAAAGCTTAAAACTCATTACATCATTTCAAGAGTCATTGTTTTTCAATGTAAATGCTGTCATGCCTCATTTAATTTGCTTGTGTAAAACCATTTAAAGGCCACTTCAGGTAAAACACAATTTTCAAACAAAAAAATTGTGCAAAGTGACAATTTTGAGTGGGTGGTGAGCGAAATGAATACATTGAATACATTTGAAGGTTCTTAATAACATTATCAATGATGTGGAAACTATTTTTAAAGACAAAACAAGAATTTTTTTTAATTGTTTTTAATGTGTTTGAAAAAAATATAAACATATTTTATTCGACATAGTTTTGCTCAGCATTTTGTGTGCAGAGTATAATGCTTTTTAAAGCAGCTTTTTAAGCAATAGTGTGCTAAATAAGTGAGACAAAAAGGTGACTGAAAGAAAAAGAAAAATTCCAAGGCTGCAAACTACTTAAGAATAAACATATATACATTTAAAAGCATAAGAGATTAAATACATGTAAAAAAATCATTTTTATATGTTTCACATTTTTCTGTGTGGTCCCCTGAGGCTCCACTGATCTCAGTTTGAAAACCCTTTTTATCCCTCATCTAACTGTCTCTAAGAGATTCTCTCTTTTAGCGTCCTTCCCTCTTTCCCTTCAGTCACCTTCTGCATTGTTTCCATTTTTCTCTCCGTTTTGCCTCCTTCCTCAATCTCAAAAAAGGAGCACATGGACAGACACCTCAACTAGAACGATGAGCTCAGGATTCAGGAGAACACCAGTTTGCTGGCGGTCATATTTTTGACTCCTCATAGCCTGTGCACACAATCAGAGAGCTTTCCCTTGACCTAGTCAGCTCTGATTTATCAGGGAGCCTTTGTGGGTGATCATTATTCCACTGGGTTCCTCCGGCTGCTGATAAGGACCATCAGGACCATCAATCCCACAGGCTCATACACTTGTAGATTACAGAACAATCACGAAGGCTGGTTTGGCCCCGTTTTTGCTGCCTCGGCTGTGCAAGTAGAGTCTCATTCCTCATGGGGCTGCAGACATCCACAGTGTAACATGACCGTACATCCCCACTGAAGAAATTATTAATAATATATTTTTAATCTGCCATTGGGGATTGCTGGTTAATTTGAGAGAAAGGATCCAGTTCCGAGGTTTTTCTAAGCTTTTTCCTTAAAAATCTTTAGAATAGGTTGTTTTCTTTGTTTCCAGTTTTTTTTTTAATGTGTGACATTCAAGATTTGCAAATGCCCACTGATTTAATCAGGTGACAGCTGAACAATAGTAAAGTAATAGTGACTAATAGTGACAGGTTACTCAAACGTTTGTTGTGATGTAAATTCCAATATGCCATTTATTACTGCATTATAGTTTATTTTCAGTCACTCTAAAGTTCTGCATTGGATTGTGTCTTGTTTAAAAAAGAATCAGAAGTATACTGAGGATACTGAATACTGAGATGTGTTTTTGTCAATGTGATAATGATAAATACATGTCCACTTTTAAATTTCCAAAGATAATCAAAAACACTCTAGACTGGATTACTGTATTTTAAATTGATGGGGTTGAATACCTTTAATCAGACTAGATCAGCTACTCTGCACCTACTGACCCCCTTCTTAAACACTACAGGTTGTGTAGTTCCTGTACACTGCCAGGTAGCACAAACCTGCTTTTACAAGTCAAACCACAAATGGTTAAATGGGTTCAATTTCAGGTGTAAGGGGAGTACAAACCATTAACAGAAGTTCACCAGCATGTTTTTCAAATCATTGTTGACGATTCTCGCAGATGAACACTGTGGCCATAAATTCATAGGGTCCGCAACGAAGTTCAAGTCCTGACAGCTGTCAGAGAATGTGCTTTTGGGATAATGGGTCTGAAAATGTCCAAAGAAGACTTCTATTCTCATTGACATCCATTCATACGAATATGATTACTAATGCACCAGACCAGAAATTCCAGAATAAAAAATAAGCATAAAGCATAAAAATGAGGAGCAATCGCTTGTTTTGTTTTTATTAGAGAAGACTTTTGGATTCTCAAACTCAAGTGAAACTGCGGCTTACCACAGCTGATGCCAGCCTGTGTCCACCCAGCAGTCTTTTCAGGTGCCATAACAACTGTTGATATTGGTTGTTGGCATCTTGATTAGACAGACTTAAAATCATAAACAGCACAGATGATCATTGGACCATTTCAAGTATTGTTGGAAATGGTCCTCTGTTACCACAAGGACCTGAAACGATCATTGGCTACAAAGGCTTTAATGCTAATATCTGTGATGATCTGTATGATTTGACAAATTACCTGGGTCATCACTGTTATAGCTGCTGGTGATTTGTGGCACTGTGGCCCTGCAGACACTGTAAACAATGCTCAACAGTCTCTACTTTCCTCTGGCATCAGTGAGCTGTATGAAATACATATCATGTACATATGTAAACACTTTAAATATCATCATTGTAAACATTGTTACTTCATTTTACATTTTTTTTGTCAAAGTAACAGGTTGAAATGACTGTTGTGCTGTTGATTGAGCATAAATTGAGCCTATAGTAATATTTTTTAAAGACCTTGAGATAGTCGACTGAACATATTTAGTCTGCTCACAATATTAATATTGACCTTTTATTTTATTTTATTTTTTATTTATTAATTTTTTAGGTTTTTGTAAAAAAAAAATGACATTGACAAATATTAACAGATCAAACAGAAGGTCAATTCCCACAGGTGGTCCCTTACAGTTATAAGATGACCACACGTCTGCTACTCAATGCTCTAGTTTGTCATCTTCCTCATTTCTGTAGGAGGAGGCGTGACATAGGACAGCTCGGGCGAATTAAAAATGTTTGCCTGACAAGCAAAGCCATTATGTCATCAACGTTTGTCTTCATCTGTCACCCTGAAAGTGAACAAACAGTGAGCACGGGCCATTATTTATTCAGTAGGCTTGAGGAGCAAAACTTGCTTGGGCTGTTTTATATATATAAGCACGCTGCTTTGATTTCCTAGAGCTGTAAGTCTTGTGTCTGCCACGACTGATGGCTCAGTGCAGGATTATAAAACAGATTTTACAACTATACAAAATACATTTTACAACACAACCACTTCTTATTGAACATATTATTTCATGTTTGTTGCTTTTAATGGTTTATTCATGTCTACCAGGTCTTTTTTCTTCTCATTCTGTGGTCACAGAGAGTTCATTTAATTAATTTCCACTGATCTTTCTCATCCAAAAGATATGTGATTATGTATAGAAAGATTCATGAAATTGCATTTTCATGGTATCTCTTTTTCAATTATCTTTCTAGTTAATAGCACTATTATTATAGCATTTTAAACTCTTTATCTTGCCGGTTTAAACTTCTGGTCTTTCCGTAATCATTCACTGCACATGCCATCAAACACATATTAGCGAGAAAGTGTGATGAGGCATGTTTTTCCATGTGAGCAATGAAAAATGTTTTGAGGATAAGAGAGCTATGAGTATAAACGTGCAGTAGATAATTAATTCAGTTTCCAATTAAAGTTCTTTGTGGGAGTTTTCCCCCTCAGGGATTCACCAGCTTTAAATGAAGTAGGTAGTGAAGTGTAACTACATCTGATGGAAGTCTTTTACAAGGGAGAGTGCCGGCAAATATCTGATTACTCCTTTATTGGGTGGCTATAATTAATTTGAATGCAATGATTGTAAAGATTGAGGGTTATGCAAACATTCTTTGCAAGATTGTTTCCATATAATTAATACTTTTTTTAGCAAATCTTCCCTTTTTTATGTTAATTTCAATACATATCACTTTCTCTTCAGCCTCACATTTACATTCTCAAGGCCTAGAAAGAGTGACCCAGTTTTCTAGGTCACGCAGAATCTTAATAGCGACTCTCATGTGGTGTCTGGAATACTGTGTCACTTGTTGTGCACAACATTATGACCTGAATTGTGAGAATGTTGTGGCTGATTCATTCTTTTAAACCCAGCGGGGACTGCTTTGGATTTTAATGAAGCAAGCCCTAACAGGGTCTTTTAGATCTGCATTGATCTTTAATGGGGTCATCGGTGACAGCATTATAATGGATAAGCTGAAAAGCGTATTGAAAATAGATGCATTTCAGAGCTGTAGCACGGCGTAATGGGACCTTAAAGGTGCCTTAATGAGTTCACATGTGGTTAATGGTAGTGCAGTGAAGCAATGAAATGATAACATGGTGAACATTGTTCATTTGAATTTTATTCCTATACTACACACATAGAGTCTATATATGGTGGAACATATTTTAAGTGGTCGCTAGGATTATGATGGTATAAAATGTTCTTGTTTTGGGTACACTATATTTACAGAGGCTGCAAAAAGGTTACTTTAACAGGTTTAATAGCAAAAATACTAAAATGTATTGCTTTAGTGTATATACATGTTCAGAGTAAACAAATGGTTCCTCCAAATTAATTGCACAAGGATTATGAAGTACAACAGGTAGGATTTTACAATAAAGACTCATTTATAAATGTTAGTTATTGGATTTAAATCATCAGAGAAAAAGACAGATTTAGGACACTTACAGTACTATTTAGTTTTAGTTATTACTTACATTTAATAAAACAATTACGACTTGCAATCAGATTACAACTACAATTTTTACATGTTATTATGCTTTTTATTAGGAATTAGCATCATCTTAAAAGCTTCAGGCTTGCAGTTTTAGTTTTTTTTTTTAGTTTAGCTAAATAACTAATGTTAACTATTGGAGTATTATTGCACAGTGTTAACGTACACTAGTTATATAAATAGTCACCGAATTTTTAATCGATCCCTTATTGGAAAGTAAAGTGCAAATAAGTAATCTAAGAACTTTTTTGTCTGCATTTTTATTTGTGCTCTGAATTTATCTTTTGTTACATACTGATATTTTCAACCCAGGCTCATTCTGAGAACGTAGTCCCGAGTACGTTTCTGGAGGCCGCGGAATACGTCCCATCAGTTAAGTCTTTTTGCACTTTTTGCTTTGGCAAGTCCACAAGAGGCCGCTGCGGATTCTTTTTGAGATCTCAAGTGTCTCTCGTGAGTGCCGTTCACGCCTGCCGTTCTCACGTAAACCCACCAGAGGCCGCTGTCGGCCGACCGTTTTTGGCTGACTGAACGACTGACTGACCATCCGATCGGACTAACCCACCCTCCCCCTTCCCTAAACCCAACCAAAATCTTATCAATCGACCCACCCACCCACTTCCCTAAACCCAACCAACAGCTTTCAAAAAAGCAATCCAGAATAAAGCCCTCGTCTTATTTTTACCACATTTTCAGACTTCACCGCGCTCTCACCCTGTTGTTTACTTCATTATATGGATTCTGTGTTTGTCTTACCTGCTTTCTGGAACCGCTCCTCGCCGGACTCGAACCCCGGCGTCGTCGTAGTGGTCAACTCCTCTCTGCGTCTCGAGTCCGCTGACAAACAGCTAACGGGACAAACTGGTTGCAGCGGTAAAGTCGTCCACACGAGGCAGTCGGCCGGTGATCGCGAGAAGAAACAGCGCCACACCGCCCCGTAGCGTTCGTTTAAAAAAAAATGAAATGCAGCCATACGTACCTCTGACCACGTAATGCGCGGTCTCCAGAAACGTACTCGGGACTACGTTTTCACAATGAGCCTATGTTGGATATTTTAAATGCTGTATAGCTGGAAAGTGTGCAAGTTGCATTGTGGATATGAATCCCTGTCTGCATTTCTGGATAGTGCAAATTATCTAGTCAGAGGTATGTCTTTAAAATGAACGATATGGGTGGTATGACCACTTACCTCCGTATGGACAGCTTACTGGTGCAACCAATGGTCCCACTTTGTGGTGACCATTTTACACTTTATATTGAGTGGACAGTTCCTGTGGATTTACGATGTAAGTACACTGGTATCACAAGGTGAAACCTTCTAATGCAACATTATTTCTGCATACAGTGTTCTCAAGTACATGATCTGCAAACAGGTGTGGAAGTGGGAAGACATCTGCAAGTACATATTGTTGTTACACAGTGCACTTACATAATTCTTGTTACAGATGTGTACTTTCCTAGTGTTGTTACCAATGTCCTGTTACACATTTGTACTTACAAATACTATTCAGTGGGTTGTTACATGAGTGTAGTTACACCAGTATTACATAAGTAAATATGTATCAGTGTGTACATACACTGTAGTTACACACTACTTACACATCTAATTACCATGTATGTTCGACACTTAATATAAAGTGGGACTCAACCAATTTACCCAGTGGCTCCCTGCGTATGTTAGAGGACTTGGAATGAGAATCGAAGTTAGCCACGACAACGAAGTCCAAGTCCAGAAATTAACAGTTCCAGAAATCAGGTTAAACAACAGACTGAAAATGACAGCTGTTCTTTTTCTAGATTGCTTTTGAAAACACTATCGGTTGGGTTTATGGATATGGGTGGGTGGGTGGGTAATTGGGTCAGTCAGTCCATCAGTCAATCGACAGCAAGCTGCTGGTCGTCTGAAGTGTATATTGCACCCTCTGGTGGATATATATGTGAGAGAGAAATCTGAGATCATCAAAAATCGTACACAGCAGCCTCTGGTGGATGTGCAAAAACAAAAACTGCAAGCAGATATACTTCCAGTTACGTATTTCACTGTTCCCAGAAATGTAGACCTGGGTACATATCCGCAATGAGCCTGGCTTGGCTATTCCAGAACATTGGTGCTGAATATTGACTGCTTATATTCCCCTGTGTTGTGACACTCAAAAAAGTAATGTCACTTTTTAGGTATTTTTATGTACCATTGATTTACCAATATGGGCCCTTTAGATGTAAACGTGTAGGTTTTTTATAAAGCTACTGGCCCGGTGATAGATTTCGTGGCGAGTACTGAGAGTACATGATCAGATTGATCAAATGATAGTATGAAGCTCTGTTTTGTTAACAGTGGTTTTGTTTCATCTTTATCCTTAGAAAGTTGCTTGTGTAAGGATAAATGCTGCCTTCATTGGGATTAGATAACTTTCATCTTAGAATTATTCATTTCCCTGATGACTCTATATTTAGCTATTTATGTATTTGTGGCTTTGCTGTTTTTACCCTCAGTCCTGCCGCACTTTGTTAGTCATTCGATACATAATTCATTTATGCAACATGTGTATGTGTTGAAGCAAGTCAATTGAATTTTCTGGCTCAAGGGCAGAGGCTCAGCTGACTTTCTTCTGAGCTGAATCCAGGCAAATTCATTTTAGTGATGGCAGAAGAAGTAAATAAGCAGATGGATGTTGGTGGTGATCGTGCGTGGAGTAGTAACAAGGCGAGAGGGGCCTTCACAGTTGGTTAGCGAGTGAAGAGAAGTTGTCAAGGGGCTTGTAAGGCTCTAATGTGCAATGACTTTTTGTATATTTTATTAAAAGTCTATGCCGACTTCCTATTACTGCACCCAGTAGGAGCATTTGGGCCCTGGCCCAGATTCTAAAAAAACAAACAAAGCAAAAATAAGTAAATAAACAACTGGGTAACATGTAGTTCAAGTATGTTAGAAAGCTATGCAGTCATGATTGGATACAGTATAATCAGCAAAAAAGCAGCTAATTTCTACAGCAATCGCCTTCACATAAGAACTCAGTTTGTCAGTGTATGAAATTTGCAACCGGCATCTTCATGCTTCATTTACTCTCCCGTCAGGGGGATTGCTAATGAAAACTGTTTAAAGTATGGAATAAACAAGTTTGTATCCATGCTGTCAGCTTATTCGTCGTCTTAAACTCAGATTTCTTTTCTCCATTATGACAATTGTTGATTTTTAATACTTGTCTGCTAGATTTTTTAAAAGATTCTTTTTTAATTATGGGATGTTGAAATGGTGTCCAATCACTACTTACAGGCAAGATAGCCGTATCAGTGAGCCATTTACTAAATACTTGAGAATACTTTAATCAAGTAACAGATTTTTAGTAGTAAATTTTTATTTGTTTTAAACATGTTGACACTTGTGGGTAGCACGATCGCCTCACAGCAAGAAGGTTGCTGGTTCGAGCCTCGGCTGGGTCAGTTGGCATTTTTGTGTGGAGTTTGTATGTTCTCCCCGTGGTTGCGTGGGTTTCCTCCGGGTGCTTTGGTTTTCCCCACAGGTCCAAAGACAAAAGTGAATTGGGTGAACTAAATTGTCCGTAGTGTATGAGTGTGTATGGATGTTTCCCAGAGATGGGTTGCAGCTGGAAGGGCATCCGCTGCGTAAAACATATGCTGGATAAGTTGGCGGTTCATTCCGCTTGGCGACCCGAGATTAATAAAGGGACCAAGCTTGAAAGAAAATGAATGAATGAATGTTGACACTTTAATTTTAATGCCTATCAACACATACAAAATTATGATCTCAGCATGTGTACCCATTCTGTAGAAGAAACGTTTCACCTCTATGAAGGTCTTTGTGTTATTCCTCCACATTGCTTATGAAAATTTCTGGAGATCTCTTAAATGCTGTCTCTTTATCTGTGGCAGCGGGCTTGTGTCTGTTTTATGAAGCAACAGTAACAAGACCCACTTTTACAAGATTAAAGGCTCTACAGCAAACATTGGCTGGTTCTTCACCTCTGTGTCGTGCATTTAAAATCCATTAACGCGTGACAATCCAATCATTATTCCTTACTTATTACACAGCTGTCTGGAATACTGCATTCTGATTGGTCAGTCTTAACATTCCAAATTATGTTATTGCAAAATAACAACCACTGAAAACACAAGCTCACATTATGTGTCTTACTGTCTGTCACGCCACTGGTTTTCACTGTTTATGACTGTTTGTCACTGTCTTGTGAATGCATAATACACAGATTAATGTATGCTCCATTCAAATGGTTTCATTTCTGCCAGCTTTGCGTTTTTGACTGTTTGTCACCATCTTGTGACTGAATAATGCGCAGGTTATTGAATGCTCCATCATCTCTTCTCAGCCGGTTTTGTTTCTGTCATCTATGCATTTAATAAAGGAATGAATAAATTATTACTGCTCATAAGAAAAATGTTTTTACATTTTGTGGCCAGTAGGATAAAGTGCATCCAGGAAGAATATTGAAGAACATTTTGCAGAATAAAGCCCTTCAGGCTTATACAACAGCCGATAAGCCTGTCGAGCTTCATTCTGTGATTACAACCTCCTGGATGTACTTAATTACGATCATATTTTAACGTATCTCTTTACTTTAAAGTGTTAACCTTAACATTTAAAGTTACTGCAACTTAACTGCTCTAATTACAGCATCCTAATTTTTTAGCTCTCATAACTTATTTTATCTAATTACTGCAACTTATTTTTTGTTGTTACAGCAACTTTTTTTTAGTTCTCATAACCTATTTTTTCTAGTTTCTGCAACTTAATCTTTACAACCTCTGTAACTTATTTTTTTTGTTAACATAACTTACTTTTTCTAGTTACCCCAACTATTTTTAAGTTACCTCAACTAATTAATTAATTGATTATTAATTAATTAGTTACTCTTTTCTGGTTACTGCAACAATTGTTCAGGTTTTTCAACTTAGTTTGTTACTGCAACTTAATTTTTCTAGTTGCGTCAGCTATTTCTTCAAATTACAGCTAATTTTTCGAATTACTCCAACTAATTTTTAAGTTACAGTAACTTAATTTTTCCAGTTACTGTAACGGAAATGTTTTACATTAGCTAGGTGTTAGCTTAAAAGTTTGTATTTTCAGGCTTCCTTAATGCATTGCGGTGTAAATGCCCAGCCAAAATGCATAAAGTTTTCTTTTTTCTTTTTTTTTTATGAAAACAGTGTTGTGAAAACACATTCTTAGATAAGTACATAGACACTCTTATGTTGTAGGCTACAGTATATGCATGATTGTAGTGTACTATTCCTTGAGGAATAAAGAAGTAGTTTTTAAAGCACAAAGAGGAACTGAATATATTACATGCAGATTTAGCACATTTTATAGGTGGGCTAATTTCCATTCCAAAGGCTTTGTAGCATTTTAATGAAGCTTGGATGAATTGAATTAGACCTGTTCTATGAGCGAATGACAGCACCCGTATGCTACATCTTGTTTTATGCAGCATGTTCCTCAATTCTGAGTGTCAATCACAAACAGTTAGTGTTTATGTTGTTATGTGATGCTCTGGAATGAGTTCACATTTCAGTCACAAGGCACTATTCAATATATTAGAAATGATCCTAAAATGATCTCATGAAATATGCAGGACAGATTCTCTTTACAAACTTGACCTTTGTTATGAATGATGAATGTGAGTCTGGATACGTGATAACATACATTTATTTATATGTGATTCATTTATTGAATGCATCTTAAAGTGCTCCTGGTATGCTATTTTAAAGGTTCCAAATATTGTTTTGAGGGTCTCTTTTAATTGGTTTACCTCCATCCTAGGTAAAAAATAATGATATTAAAATATATGTTCTCGTATTACATATTGCATTTGATCTTTTTTTGAGTGTCTGAATTGTTTAACTTTAGGATCTGGTCTTTTTAAATTCCACCCTTGTGAGAGTGTACTCTTCATATTTCCCTGTTTTCCACAATGGCAGTTCAAGTGCTGGTTCAGAACCAGAGCCAGAACCAAATCAGTTCATTTTTCAAAACCTGAATCACCATCTCTGAAGTAGCACCTAAACATTGGTGTGCCAGAAGTAAGAACTGTTTGCGTCAGGGCCTGAGGCTCATAACCAATGAGATGAATAGAAACTGTTTTGAGTGTCATATATTTGAAATATCAGGGGAACATGATTCTGAACACATTTTCTTATTAGCTTCTTATCTCTGCCTAAACAAATTATGGCACTCCACATGAACATGTTATTATCACCCTTAATCTCTCTCTTAACAAACTATGGTGCACTGCATGAACACATTGGATTTGCTGTGTTGTCATGCCAATTTTGTTTTGCAAAGTTATTAGCATTAATAGCAAAGCATTGTTGAAATTTGGCACTTCTGTGTTTGTGGAAAAATAAGTGTTGCAAATAATATAAGTATGTAGTAACATCAGACGTAGCTCTTAGCCAGTGGAAAAGCAAAGCAGTTCTTAGAAAGGCTTGTCAGATGAACCAGTGTCGCACCATCAGATCACTAGCTGATACGTGTCACGGCTCAGGCATCTGTGTGTCTGTGTATGCTTGTGACTGTACCTGTGTTGGTGTGAGTGTGTTGTTTGCTTTCGGACTCACCTCTGTCATGAAACACACAAGAAGACCCAAATGCGAGAGTAAAGTGAAAGGAGTTTAATGTTAGAATGCAATCCAACAAAGCTCAATAAATCAGAGTTCGTGAATGAGACAATGGAATAAGCCAGTGGTACATCTCAAGGAGACGATGCAATAAGCCAGTGG
>CAIGQQ010008883.1:2636236-2647658 GCA_903798035.1 Danio albolineatus
AAGCCAGTGGTACATCTCAAGGAGACGATGCAATAAGCCAGTGGTACTTCTCAAGGGGACGTTGCAACAACACAGCTGAGGGAAACTTTAGACAACAGAGCAGGAAGTAACAGTCACAGTCGAAACTCATAGATGATCACATGAGGAACAGTTCAGGAAGCAGACAATAGCCACAGAGATAACATCCACAAGGATTGCGGGTTACATCGACTCACCACCAGCACGTACACAAACGGAGCCTGGAGCCACAAACACACGTTGGAACATAACGGACTCACAAAATGAGACATAAAGACTGGACTTAAATAGTTGCGCTAACAACGAACAGCTGCTGTCACTAATCAGCTCACGTGACCACACAGCTGACGGGGAAAGCAAACAACACACTCACACCAACACAGGTACAGTCACAAGCATACACAGACACACAGATCCCTGAGCCGTGACAGAAACGTAGACAGAAATGTTGCAAATATGATCTTTAAGCCACAATGCTACCTAGTAAGACAATAATGATTATTTTCCTGCCTTTGTTAATTTTACATTTATTTCATTTTAAATTTGCTGTACTAAGCATGTGGGACTTTTATTTTAAAAATGGGAGACACAGATTATTTACTATGTGCTACTGATGCTTCTCAGAATGTAGTGAATAAATGTATTCATCTCCACCTTGAAGAGAACGTATTTAAACGTATTTAATTATACAATTTGTTAATTTATCGTGTTTATTGTGGAATTTGAGGCGTATGTTTCATCAAACACATGTAGATGGCTGAATTGTGTTGTATCACTCAACTGTTAGCTGCCTCAGTTATAACTTCAGAGTTCAGCCTAAGCTCGTTGGAAATACATGCCTCAGCCTATATGTTTTGCTACATTTAACATTCGTTGCTCAAGGTATGTTTTGTTGCATATGTCAGATTGCAAATCGACTAGAGGGTGCCTTTTTGCAAATCTGAAATACGTTATTTAGGGTAAGTTTTGTTGTTTGTTTCAGACACACATCCATCTTGAACACATCAGTGAGAAGGTAAGGCTTGTTATACAGATCAGCTAGTAAACCACTGATTTAAATTCAACCAAAAGCACAAAAGTAAACAAAAAACTAAAACTTGGTGGCATCATATTGCTCCGTCTCATTCTACAATCTGCAGTTAAACATTTGTTGAAGAACATTTTTCATTTTCACAAAAATGTAACCTGAAGCATGTATTTCCAATGAGCCTGAGTTTGAAAGTCAAAGTGTGCCAACATTGTCCAGAAATTAGGTATTAGCTAATTAGGCGATTTTTTTCAACAAACCTTTGTGGGTTAGAGCAATACATGTAGTTAAAATGAATGAGGACTTTTCAATTCATTCCAGTTCGTGCTTTTAGCAGACATTAACTATACTTTTACAACACTTGAATTTTTGCAGACCTTCTGCTTTCATGAACCGTTACATTTCACAGTATATGAAAAGTAATATCCAAAATAGCATAAAAAGAGACACTCTAGTATAAAACTTTAATTTTCAACCCCTTTATCTCTCATTGTAAATGGTTTTGCTCTCCATGTACTGCCGAGATAAGGCCAGTGTTTGTGAAGCTCAGGTGCTTTCACTTTGTCCAGTCAACAGTTGTTGTGTTCAGTCTAGCATAGGTTTATCATTTAAGCGCTTCGATGCCATCTCAAGGTCATTTGTGGAGCTGCTGTCAAACTGATCTCTTCATTCCAACATTTAGTTGCTAATTAAACATAAAAGCTAAATATTTAATGCATTTATGAGTGGCTTCCTTTGTAGGTTCTCAGGGGGCTGAACACATTTCAAATACACTTCAAATGAAAGAACAGCTAAAGTAATTATCACCGACGTTCATGCACATTTCTGTTATTGTTTCTTTTTTCCCGTCCCAAACTATTATGCAGTGCATGTGTACCCTTTGAGACTGTGTTAATGATCTTAATTTTAATTAGTAAGAATACAGCATAATTGAGAATGCATGAACGTTAGACCTAGGGCAATGCAGCCACGGCCTATTGAGAATAAAGGAGGGTTGATGATGTAATTCCGCCCCTTTTCAAAGAAAAAAAAACACAGCGTTAAATTATCCCTGTAAAAATGTCATTAAGTCATTGTGTACAGGTTAAATCACGAGTCCAAGCATGCATTAATGAATCAAACAATGGTCGACGCCAGCATTTTGATATGCTTCCCTGTACTGGGTTGCGGCTGGAAAGGGATCCGCTGCATAAAACAAATGGGTAGTTGGCTGTTCATTCCGCTGTGGCGACCAATCAGGGATTAAACCGAAGATAAATTCATGAATATTTCCAAACTCCTATTTAGTGATGTTTTTCAAGCAAAGCAGCTGATTATAAGTAATTGTATAAGGAGTTTCAGCTGCTCTGTACTTTTCATTTCAAACATGGACTCCATGTTCTGAATTGAATGATAATTACTTTTAAAAGGGGTGCTGAGAGCAAAGGGTAGTCAAACACTCTATCATAGCATTTATACTTAACATACTTAACAGGTACAAAGAAGAACATGTTCCTGTAGCTTGGAGAGATCAAACACAGGGGTTTTTAAAATGGGGTCCAGGAATCACAAGAGAGTGCTCGGGGTGATCAAACATGTTATTAAGATAAACACATTAGTATATACACACTAAAAAATCTGGGGTTATTTTTTCTACCCAAATGTTGGGTTGAGGTATTTGGGTAATTTTGGGGGGTTATTTTCAGAGTAGTTTTTGGGTGGGGCTATGTAACCCAAACTTGGGTTATTTTCTGGGTAATAATTTCTAAGACTTGAATCAATGCAACCCTAGCACCACACAGGCACATCAACCCAGCTCCTTGGGTCAAATCAACTCCCAGCAGGGGCTGACTGCGATGCCACATAAAAACATTATTATTGTTAATGTTTACGAGCAACCCATAAATATGAAACGACTTGTTTTAAATGCAGTTCACAATTTGTATTTAGTTTTGTATGATCTCTGAGGTAAAGTCTATTTACAAAGTGTAATGTGCTGAACAAATGTAATGGAACAAAAAATGAATAAAGCTAATACAATATTCACCTGTTTTTTTATGTGGTTAACGATTTTAAAAATTACATTTGAAAATATAACCTATTAATTAAGTCAAATTAACCTATTATTTAAAATCCAGATTAGGAGTAAAATAATTTAATAATAATACATATTTGAGATGAACAATAAAAAAATAATAAATGAGTAATTAAATGTCAGAAACTATTATAATAAGTGGTAATATTGTAGAAATAAATAAAAATATAGAATATAGAAATATATACTGATTAAACGAGACAGATGGGTCTTATGAAAAAATGGGTCTTATGACAAAAAGAAAGATGCCTTCTTTTTCTTTCTTTTAGAATGGGGTTCCTCACAAGATTGTGGTAAAACCCCTTTTGAAAAAGAGCAACCTGGATAACACCCTACTGAGCAACTACAAGCCAATCTCAAATCTCCCTTTCATTGGCAAAATCATTGAAAAAGTTGTTTTTAACCAGATTAACAAGTTCTTAAGCTTGAAGGGGTGTTTAGACAACTTTCAATCTGGTTTCAGAGCACATTACAGTACGGAGAGCGCCCTTATAAAGATAATCAATGGTATCCGCCTAAATACAGATTCAGGCAAACTAACAGTGCTGGTATTGCTCGATCTCAGTACTGCATTCGACACTGTCGATCACAGCATACTTCTGGAGAGGCTGGAAAACTGGGTTGGGCTGTCTGGGACGGTCCTCAAATGGTTCGGATCGTACCTTGAAGGGAGAGGTTACTATGTCAGTATAGGTGACCATAGGTCGAGGTGGACACCAATGACATGTGGAGTCCCACAAGGCTCAATTCTGGCACCTCTCCTGTTCAACCTTTATATGCTCCCTCTGAGCCAAATAATGAGAAAGAACCAAATCTCCTATCACAGCTATGCTGATGACACTCAGATCTACATAGCCTTACTGCCTAATGGCTACAGCCCCATTGACACCTTCTGCCAATGCATTGATGAAATTAACAATTGGATGTGCCACTTCCTTCAAGTTAAATAAAACTGAAAAAACTGAAATAAATAAACTGAACTTCCTTCAGTTAAACAAAGAGAAAACTGAAGTCATTACATTTGGGAACAGAGATGAGCTTCTCAAGGTGAATGCGTACCTCGGCTCTAAGGGTCAAACAACAAAAAATAAGGTCAAGAATCTTGGTGTGACTCTGGAGTCAGATCTCAGTTTCAACAGTCATGTCAAAGCAGTCAGTAAATCAGCATACTATCATCTCAAAAACATTTCAAGAATTAGATGCTTTGTTTCCAGTGAAGACTTAGAGAAACTTGTTCATGCTTTTATCAGCAGCAGGGTGGATTACTGTAATGGGCTCCTCACTGGCCTTCCCAAAAAGACAGTCAGACAGTTGCAGCTCATCCAGAACGCTGCGGCCAGGATTCTGGCCAGAACCAGGAAATCAGAGCACATCACACCTGTCCTCAGGTCTTTACACTGGCTCCCAGTTACATTCAGAATAGAGTTTAAAGTATTATTACTTGTCTATAAATCACTAAATGGCCTAGGACCTCAGTACATTACAGATATGCTGACTGAATACAAGCCTAACATATCACTCAGATCTTTAGGATCATATAAACTAGAAATTCCAAGAGTTCAGTCAAAGCAGGGTGAATCTGCTTTCAGCTATTACGCCCCCCCGCTGCTGGAATCAGCTTCCAGAAATGATCAGATGCGCTCCAACATTAGGCACATTCAAATCAAGACTGAAAACACATCTGTTTAGCTGTGCCTTTACTGAATGAGCACTGTGATACGTCCGACAGATCGCACTATTGTGTCTTTCTTTTCTTTTCATTCTTTTATAACTTGTCTTAACTCATTTTAATCTGTTTTTATCTGTTTTTTATTATTTGTTTTTATTTTCCTATACTTAAATTTTATTCCTGTTTATGTAAAGCACTTTGAATTGCCACTGTGTATGAAATGTGCTATATAAATAAACTTGCCTTGCCTTGCCTTGCCTTGCCTAATATGTCGAGATCTTTTGCATCCAGCAGAATGAAAGGTAAGATGTAACAGCTTTAGTGTCTTCAAACATACGTTTTGTGGAAAGATTTTTGTCTCATGTGAGTTAAGGTTTGTGATCTTACAAAATGACAGAGCGGGGGTTAAAATATCATAACGATCAATTAGTACAATTTATAGAATTATTATTATTTTTTTATATTTGATAAAACTAGCAAAGCACACGCATTCTTTCATTCAGATGATAAACCTCACATGTCTCTGTCTGTTAATAGTGATCCATTACTGATCTATTTTTAACTCCACCCTACACCAGTCTCTCTGACACACCTGCCAGATATCTGAGGAAGGAAACATTGTGAAGCAGATCGGCTGAACCGCTCCAGCCGCTAAATCACTACAGGACAGCGTGCCCGTCGCACACCTTATCAGCGTCATCCATTTTCCGAGAAGATTTGGGCTTTTTCTCAAATTTTGCCAAGAGTCACACTCCAGTGAAACGGGACTCCATTTTTAGGATGCTTATAAATCTCGGCGCATTCTGGAAGGACTTTGAATGCAACACACCCTTGGGCGCGCGGCGGAGAACGCCTGTTACGCACGAGGCGAGCGCGCGACGGGGACATTTCTGAGCCATTCAGTTAAAGGTTTGAACTTTGAAAAACACGACAGCGGCTTCTGGAATGAGCATTTCACCTGATGGATCTTCAAGAAACTCCACTGCGGTGGCAATGGGGCTGTTATATGCCAGCGGGACCGAGAACAGATAACTGGGGCAACTGAACATTTCATTATTTTTCTTCAATTAGTCTTTTTTCTGCGTACTACATATGAGACCAACGACAACAATAACCCCACCCGAGACAAATTCACAACACTGGGTTTATACGACTTCGAGGATTGCAAAACACAGTCTTTGAGGAGGTGAGTGGATGTCTTTAAAATGCCATGCAGGTGTGGGTGTTGAGGAGACGAAGCTTAGGGAAATCCTGTTTATGGCACCTGTTGTGAAAAGAATGGAACTTATGTATATTCATTCGTACATTACTGAATTGAGTTGTTTGCACTTAATGTTGCATAAAAAGTTTGGCTTCAAGTTAGGAATATTACAAGAGATATTCAATTGAGTTACTTTGCTATTTAATTGACGGCTTTCTGGAATGTTTGTCTCAAACATTGTGTTGGCAGGGACAACCGAAAAAGGGTTTTCAGTGATGTTAAAATAAAACCTTTTAGTGAAAGTTTCTTCAATGAACATTATGCATAAAGTGTAAGGAGCATTTGAATAGGCTAATCATATAAAACCCCTTTTTTTGCATTCAAATAACCTTGAAAGGAATTGTCATGGCTTCACGTTCTTCGTTGAGACACCTATGTCGATAAATTACCTTTATTTTTAAGAGTATAATGGGTCAAGTTTATACAAATGATGAAACCCTTAACAAATGACCGATTGACCTGGAAACCTCGTTGCTTAGTTTTGTGTTTGGTCACTATAGGCGAGCTAATAAATGGTCAACAAATTTAGTAAGGGGGATTGTTTTCGCCAGTCGGTAATTTTCACAATAATGTTTTCTTAGTCGTTATTATGCGTAAACAAAGTCGGATTATAAAATAAATAGCCTAGGCTATAATATCCCAGCGATGCTAAATCTGTTTCAATTGTAGTGGTCGCTCGAAGCGTTCATTCAAGATAAGAGCAAGGGGATATTTGAAGGACTAGTGATGTATGGCCCATGTGAGTTATGGCTTGTCACTTTGTCACTCCGGTCTCCAGGGGCGCGGGAACGGGAAGCTACAAGCCGCACTCGGAGCTCATCACCTCGGCGGTCTGCTCGATAGCGCGTGCGGCCGTAATATCGCTCGAGTTTTGAGGGGTCTTCAGCATACAACGCCATTATAGGCATTTTCTTACTATCTGTACTATAACAAACGATAATGGGTCCGGAAAAGTATGGCTTGGAATTGCCTTTGCGCGCTGTGGATGTGTCCGGTCCATCTCCAACTAACAGTGAAGAAGAAACGGAGCTGCGCGTGGAGAGTCACTCAGAGGAGGAGTGCGATCTGTGGAGGTAACCCAGATAGCCACTGTAGATGGGAAATCTTATAAAAACGCCTTTAATTACCTAAAACGGGTATTGCTTTGTTCTTCCTAATTAAAAGCTGTTGATGAGGCAAGTGAAGTTTGCTGTGCAGATGGTGAACTGGCACTGTGTGAATGATCTGTTCTTTGAATCATAATTAAGTGTCAGCGACTGTTATCACAGGGACGGAATAAGCAACAAGAAACCAAACCTGTAGCTTTTTGAGCAGCTACTTTCAATTCTGTTGAAGAATGTGACTGAGTTTATAATATTTAGATTGTATGGCACTTTTTTTCTTAGTCACTTTTATTTGCTTCAGTTTTAGTGTCTAAATGTGATGGATATCATTAATGGATGGTATTTTCTAATGGCCTAATCAGATAGAAAGGGCTAACAGATATAGGTAAAACAACACACTTCTTGGTGTGTTTTTCTTTCTCTTTATTTTATCTTCATCATCTCTTGAAGCTGGTACTTCAGCCTTTAACTTCACATGCATGTTTTATGCTGATAAAGATAATACCATACTTTTAATGCGAATGTTATCATTATGAACAGTTAGTGTTAAGTGCTTCACAGCATGCAAAGGGTCCCTGGAGCAGCTGTGACATTTCTATGATGTACTGTAACTTCACTCACAATGTCAGATCTTTCACTCCCTCTGTATCTTCAAAGACTGCACATTTTAAAGTCTGGCATGTTTCTTGTGAGCCAAACATTCTATTTTTGTATTTCCATCCATCTGCATTTCCAGTCACCTTGTGAAGGTCATATAGTTGTGTCTTAAATGCCATTCAGTGAATTCTGTGCCAGATTTCTGTTCGGTACCTTGAATGTTGTTTTGAGTACAATGATTGACCTTGTGAAGGGGCATCCTTGCTGTTGTGGCTCATTTCTGTTTGCAGTTGCCTAATGAACTGGCTAACACGCGTCCCAGCTTAGTGTTGTGTCTGTAGCCCAAATGCCAGTGAACCCTCTTTAAGAGGTCCTGGATCAGAGCCAGGGGCAGATGTGCAAAAGCAAAAAGCCAAGATATAGCACCTGCTCCTCACGACATGTGAAAACATCACACCTTTTTTGGTACCGGTCGATGAGTCTGTCCCATAGGATCCCATGAGTCAGACCAGCTAAAAGGCAACTGGAAAGAATCCATTAATGCAGCATCATATGTTATTTATCATGCCAACAATGGATGTCACTTCCTTTCAGTCTCTCGTTCTTTCTTTATCTCGTTTCTTTGTTAAACTATTAAATAAACGCTCCCTGCCACACTAAGGGCTTAATGTGATGGCAGTTTCGCTCAATAACTGTTCACATCAGCATTCACGCGCTGCCTGTGAATTAGATATGGGCCAGATTAGGATTTAAAGGACTTTAGAATAGCATGTTTGTCAAGGTTACTCTGGAAGCCTCAGCATAATGTACATCAGAATCTGTTTCCAAAGCAACAACATACAGTACAGTTTGGCCTTGCTTCTGTGAAATTTGCATGTTTGTTAGGAAGTAAATGCCAAGACAATTGAACGCGTTGACAGCATCTTCTAAATGACCGTATGTTGTTTTTTAAAATGCTTTTATGTTAAATGTTAATCATTGTTAATGTCTTTATGTTAAATTACACTTTTTTTTTGCTATTTTGCGCACACTGTACAGCATAATAAGCTATGTAAATGGTTCAAAAGCTTAGGGTCAGTAAGATTTTTCATTTTCCAAAGCAGTGTTTTATGTTCACCAGGTCTTCGTTTAATTAACAATACACTAAAACAGTAGTATTATAAGTAGTATTATAAGAGATACTTATTTTGTGAATTACTAAAATTTTCTTTAATGCTGCATAAAACATAAGGGTAATTGGCGCTTCATTCTGCTGTTGCGATTGCTGATAAATCAGGGATTAAGCCGAAGGGAAATGACTGAGTTTTCTTTAATATACTCCTGTCATGGGAAACATGATCCTTCAGAAATCATTCTTATGAAATGATTTCCTGATCAAGAAAAAATACATTATTATTATCATGTCGGACATGGTTGTGTTTCTTCATAATTTTAAGACCATAATGCTTCTTCAAAGAACCATGTATTCGTGGTATAAAAATCTGTTTCATTATCTAAATATGATCTTTTCACTGTAAAGATGTGGGATGAAAAGTTTCAATGGATGTCAAAGGTTCTTCATGCAACAGTTGATGCCAATTATGAACCTTGATTTTTAGAAGAGTAGAAACTTTCCATTCCATTTAAGTGGCAAACGTATGTTAGATCATTACAATGTTCTTACTATTTTGTCTTAGTGTAAATAATATTTTTTAAATCTCAATAAAGACCCTTTTGTGGAACTGAAAGACAAAATTTAATGGTTCTATGTGAAATGATCCCTCTTTATTTTCAAGAGTGTGTTTGTATCTGCTACACAGGTCAAGTTGTAAAAGTGAACTAAAGCACCCATCAATGGCTCTGTAAAATATTCATGCCCTTCGCTGAGCTCAGTATCAATCATACTGCACCCAAAGCCACTGTCAGCTAAAGCCTGTGTTAATATCTATGGTAATTACAGTAGCACAGAGCCCTGTTGTACAACTAGGGTTCATCCTTGACGAATAAAACCAAAGATTACAGTTCCCTCCACTAATATTGGTACCCTTACAGATCACTCTGAAAATGTCTGTGTAGTTTAATCTCTTCATTTTTTGATTAAAACATCAATCAAAAAAGGAAGATGCTTTAGTTTGTTTTAGATGAGAGTAGAGTTTTTGTTTTCTTGAAACCCTTTCAAGCTATTTGTTGTTGTAGGTGATGCCAGATTGTAGTTCTGGAGAATTTCTGACTCCAAGAGTCAAATAACTTCTGTATTTCTGGCTACAGTGGTGACTGGAACCTTTAAAGTATTGCTCTGGTGGTGATTTTTGCTGTTTTCTTATAGCCACTTCCCATTATGTGAAGCCCATTTATTGGAAATCTTTGTTCTGTTCTTTGCTCTTCTCCATTGTGATGCATAACTGAGTGAATTTGGCTTGTGTTTTACATCATATTATTATCTCTGAGAAGCAGGTGATCATGGTTGAACATTTTCTTGTTCCTCATCTCTTAGGTGTACTAAAAAATTAAAAATATCATTTGTTGTAGGAAATCATAGGAGTAGCAATTGTGACAGATTGAGATTTTTTTGTGTGTGTGATAAAGCTGCTGTTTTTGTGGTGGCTAAGTGGTTAGAATAATTACCTCACAGCAAGAAGGTCACAGGTTTGAGTTTTGACTGGACCATCAGGTCATTCTGTGTGGACTTTGTATGTTCTCTCCGTGTCTGCGAGCTTTTCAGTTTCCCCGACAGTTCAAAGGCATGCAGTAAAGGTGAATTAGATCAATTAAATTGGCTGTAGTGTGTGAATGGAAGAGTGTGTGGGTGTTTCCTAGCACAGAGGTTTGAACTTTCAGTGCTGGGTTGCAGCTGGAAGGGCATCAGCTGTATAAAATCATTCACTCTGCTGTGGAGACTCCTGATTAAAGCAAAGAATAAGCTGAAGTGAGTGAGGGCTGTGTTTGTAATTGTTTGTTCTCAATAAAAACAAGTTTCTATTTTGATCAAAAGATCAGAAGATTAAAAATTAGAGACATATTTTTAAAAGCTTTCTTTGCTCATATTGACCAGGGATGCCAATATTAGTGAAGGGCACTTCTAGCTGTCTCCTCTGTCATCTCCATGTAATTTGCCTTTAGTTCACATTCTGTTCTGAACAGAGGCTCTGTGTGTCTCTGAGCAGAATTAATCAAGGATTTACTTTTATAACTTTGGACAAGCTTTGGTGTGGTGCTTAATTTAGATGTGTATGCAGTATGCAGGTTTAAAAACTCTCTCAGGTCAATGCTTCAATTTGAAAGCATCACAAGACCTGAAATGACTAAAACAGATCAGACACTCGAGACACAATCAAGCCTCTTCTCAATGCACTGACAGTAATTCCAAACAATTCCAAATCCTGTGGAAAATTTCTCATCTTTTGGCAGGCTGCTGGAAACAGCTTTAATCCATAAACAATTGTGCCACTACATTATACAAGCAACTTATCTACCTTGACACTGTCATTGTTTTGCTACATAATAGGCCTGTTGTGCTCACAGAATGAAAAAATAAATAAAATCAATGGCTTGAAAGAAAGAGCCCACAGTTACACGTTTACTGTGTCATCCAGAAACAAATAAATGCGAGGAAAAAATTGCTTAAACCTAATACAAATGTATGCATCCAACAACAGCTGCATAAAAGTATATATATATATATATATATATATAT
>CAIGQQ010008883.1:2648058-2706709 GCA_903798035.1 Danio albolineatus
GATCTTCATCAGTTTGACAGCATACATGACATTTTTGGGTCCCCTTAAAATATTTCCATTGAGTTCCATGCTATTTGCATGTGTTGTGGGAATTTGCAGCACATTTTCTTAATGTATTTAAGTTATGAGGATTTGAAACATGTTTTAGAGACATACGATCTTTTGTTAATTTGCTGGTGTTTTTTATAATAGCATGTGTTTTCTTAAATTGCGTAAATAAGTTCAGGGTGTCTGCTGGGACTTAAAAAGTCTTGAAATGTCCTAAACTTCAAAAACTAAAACTAAATTCACTGAAATATTGTGTTGTAGGTCTTAAATAATTTTAAACAGGTCTTAATTTTGCTTTGTTTAAGTAAAGCTACTCACTTTGACCGAAATTTCCAAATTAAATGACCTAATCAAGGAAAAAACCTAAACACAATTACACGATTCCTCATTATAATACCGAGCCTTTAGAAAAAAATCCTTAGTCTTTAATTCTGTGTAAGTCTAAAATGTCATACGTAATGGTCTGAAAAGGGTCTTAAAGTCTTAAAATTTACTTGTTGAAACCTGCAGATACCCTGAAGTTGCATAAAATACATACCAACTGCAATATATATATTTATATATAAAATTTTTACTTATTCAAATATATATTTTAACACATGCATGTGAAAACATATTTTAAAACAATGTTGTCTTTTTAATGTCAATTTCTAAAAAAGCAACTTCTAAATAATAACATTTGGATTTTAATACAGTTAAATGTGAATGTAAGTAGAGTTTCAATTATTTTGATTAAATTTTAATTAAATCATTTTTTCACACCTATAAAAATCTTTTTTCTTTCCCCCAAGTAACATTCTGAACACATGAGCTGTGCAGCACAGCAGTTCTTTTTTGTGGTTTGTGAATAAAGGCCATTTATTTCAAGCCAGACAGACTTATACAGTCCCATATGACCCATTACAACAGAAGCAGGACGGTGGTTGTGTCTGTGTGTATTTGTGTGTTTGTGCATTCTGCTGTGGATTTACTGTCAGCGTGTGTATGTGGTCATTTAAGTTTTTAAGTGTTCTCCTTCAAGAATAAATCTGAGCAAACATGATGGTTGTAAATATCTGCGCTTCATCCTCCTCTCAGGGTTTCCTTCAGAGGGCATTCTTCTTTTTTTGGTGGGTTTAGGTTTTGGTGAATCTGCAGGGGCAGTGCTGGTGTGTTCATCGATTCATCTTTTGTTTGTTGTTGCTTTGAAGGGTGAAGATGCCTTTTCACCATGTGAGAGCAGGGCTGCTCTACACAGACAACTTTCTGAGCACGTCTCTGTCTGAAACCAGCGAAGAGCAGCTTGCCAACATCTCCACGGAGGAGCTCGGCGGTGAGTCTGTCTGTCTGTGTGTGTGTGTGTGTGTGTGTGTGAATGACTGATGTCTGTCTCAGTGTCAATGTCTGTAAGTTCAAAGAATATATGCTTAGACTGAACTGAAAGTCAGCGCGAACTGGATGTTCTTATGGACTTCAGTTCTGCAGTATTTTTGAAATGGATTATTGAATAAAGGGTGGGTGTACATAACCAACTTTTATACATCAACAGAGTAAAAGAAACAAAATAATCATTTAAAAACATTTTCTTTGCTTAAAGTCTTCTTGAAACAAAAGAAAACTGACGGAATACACTTTTTTAAATGATAGACTCACCACATCTGCCATCATACACTACAATGGCATACCTGTCAACCTTCCCGTTTTTCCCGGGATTCTCCCGTATTTTACAGTTCTATCCCGCTATCTTCCCGTAAATGTATTTTCCCGTATTTCTCCCGTATTTTCAGTCGTTCTCCAACCGGTGTCAATAAGCATTAAAGAGCCGATCCCCCTATACGCAACCCATACCGCCGAACCACCAGGGGCCGCCCTTGCTCTTAAATCTGTTGGAATCTGTCTGTGCTTTCATTTTATTTAGGCATGAAACACTCTGAAATAAACATAAAAACGGCGGGATTCCCTTTCCTTTTCATTACAGGTGCCGTCGCTCCTCCTATGCAATCCTCAAAACAGTCATAAAGTGGTGCATGACTTTCAGCTGACGCGTCCGTAATGATTAACAGACGCTGTTTCCCAAACGGATTCTGTACACTCGATTAGAAGCAGAGTGAAACTGGATACTGGGTTTTGTGTTTGTGTTTGAACAGACATATACACATAATTAATAATAATAACATCTTAAGATGTCGATCTTGATGAGGTTTTTTTCAAACACAAATAATTTTTTCCTAAATGAGCATAAAACTTTAGGAAAGCAATGGAATGCTTTCATTATAACTATAGATGTAAACTTCTGTTATTTATAACAGTGACGCCAGTGTTATTTAATGTAATCAAACAAAAAATCTAAATAAATGAGATTCATTCACTGCTCTTTATTCATAATGTGTAAGTTATACAGTGAGGAAAATATGAATAAGATTTGATAACTTGATCCTATTTCTTTATAACAGCTGATTTTAATAAGCTAAACTGTTTGCTAACGTATACTATTTAATTTTCTTTTGTAAATACTACTAGAAAAAATTATTACTGACTCTTTAACTGTTTATTTACTTTGAAACAGCTCCAGAAGGACATATTTAATAAGTGGATTTTTTTTATCAGATTTTTTTATCCCTTATTTTCACATCCCAATGTTGACAGGTATGTACAATGGTTCTAATAAAAACAATTATTTAGTTGAATTGAATTACTCATTTACAAACCTGTAGTCTTTTAGAAAGACTAGAATATATTTAGCAAATTTTTTGTGCACGTCTTTCCCGATCCTTGGATCAACTGGTAGCGGGTCGCACAAGAAATCATTATTTATTTCCGTTTTATTTATTTAGCTTTTATTTTGAAAAATCTTTTATTTTGAAAAATGACCATTTTCTCTCGATTACATCTTAATTCAATTGAGTGCCAATATTTAACCTAAAGCTAGGAAAATGAGTAAGAAACAGACATCTTTAAAAAAAAAAAAAGGCCCAGTGAAGGACTCACAAACTGACAAGCAATGGATCTGCAACCCATTTGTCAACAAATCAGATGTATCCAGCATGTCTGTGCAAGAAAAAGATCAACTGCTGGAGATCGCAAATGATGGCGTTCGCATATCATGTCTTTTACCGCACACAAGTTCGTTATTTCCAATGGAGATGCACAGCTTGCGCATGCATGTTGTAAGTGATGCGCTCGCATCTTCCAGGCACACCTAGTTGAAAACAACCTTACTTTTCAGTATGCCGTGTGTCACATGACAAGAACTCATCAGTTTCATACTTTGTATAGAATATACACATTTCGTTAGACTAATTATATCAAACCCTGCAGTGCTTTTTAATTTTCTCCATGTATAAAACTTGTAGGGGTGTCACGGTGGCGCAGTGGGTAGCATGATCGCCTCACAGCAAGAAGGTCGCTGATTCGAGCCTCGGCTGGGTCGGTTGGCATTTCTGTGTGGAGTTTGCATGTTCTCTCCGTGTTCACATGGCTTTTGATAAAGGGAGAAATAAATAAACCTTGGAGAAATGTTTTGTCAGCTTGTCATTCACTGAGAAAAGGGTTGAGATGGTCGCCTACGTACACCTACACCCACCCCCTTTAACACCCATCTTGATAAAAAGGTTGGGGACCACTGTTTTGGATGAACAATTAATCAGTGTGAGTTAATCTACTGAACAAAATGTTTGTTTTGGTAATCTTCAATCAAAATCGGACCATTTGCGTCCACGTTGGAAAGGCCTCTCCTTCTCTGATCAGTTTGGTGGCTTCAGTCAAAATATTCTTAACCATGGCTCTCTGGCATGGTTAAGAATATATAATAATACTGTTATTTTGCCATGAGGGGATGATGAGCAAAAAGACCACCAGTTTAAAAGAGTAACCAAAGGAGCCTCAGGGCTTACGTTCTTGTCCCTCCAAGATAATAAAGATTATGAACCTATTACTATTATTGCCTTGGGGCACACCAGAGGAAAATCAATGGCCTGACTGCTTGGTACTAGCGTGTTGTGAATACAGTGGTTGATCTGGAGCTCTGAAACTCTCTGTTGGAATTAAAGCTTGTAGGTCTTTGAAAATGGCCAGGAACTGAGGAATGCCCACAATGGGCAGAGCCGTGATTGTCATATTCACCGGGTGAGGGATGATAAGAAGATCAGCTCTGTAGTGGCAGTTCAGATCAGCTCTGTCTTTACTAAAAGAAACACTAATGGAAGATCAAGAGGAGGATGTTAAATAATCAGCCGCTAACCTGATCAACTTATCAATTCAATTAACTCTGACTGAATGAAATCGAGTATATGGAAATGTTGAGAGCCTATGGGAATTTTTCTGGTACTAAGTCACTTGTGAGGTATAAAAAGAAGCTAAAATGTCATTAAGTCACAGACAAAGAGCCTTGTGGGAGACATAAGGGTGTGAGTAGAGGATTGAGTTTTGATAAAGGCAGAGTAATTAAGGCCACATGTCCTAATGAGATTGACTTTAATTTATTTTAGGGGTTTCAAAGACCCAATGCTTTGTTAAACCACCAACAGTCAAATTACATTTAATTAAAAGTAAAAAAAAAATTAACATAGTCCTTATTTCCCCATTTTATGTGGTTTCAAGAAAGGTTATTTAGTAATATTATGTAATTTTTGTTTGATCTCAGAAAATTAATTTCATAATAGCATACCAGTTATGTTTGTTATTTAAAGATAAAAATGATTATAATTCTCTCTGGAGGCCTACATATATGTAACTTCATGTTTCATGACATTTAAACAATTTATCTAATTTTGTTTAAAATTAGTTCTTGCAAAAAAGACCTGAAGTAAGATTATGTAGGTTCTGAGCTTCTAATAAAAGGGAACTAGGATCGTTCAGATGCCAAATGGATCATGAGGGTTGAGGATATTTTATCTCAAGCAGTGAAAACCATTCTCAGGCTCTGTGAAGTGCAGGAAGCGCTCAGTTCGGCATATAATAAGGCACACTGCACCTTTGCCTCCGTATCCCAAAATAACACAAAGGTGGGTCTTTAAGACGGTAATACTCTTCAGAAATGATGCAAGATACGCGTGTTATTTTTGTTGACACCGCTTCCAACTTGGTGTGGGTTCTTTAACCCAAGCCAAACTGAAAAACAGAACTGATGCCTTTTGAAACGATGGATAAATGTTCAGTCACAGCACACTAAATAGGCAGCTTTGAAAACAGAATGAGCTGTATTTAGTATATCTGCTCTTTGTCTGATAGCACACTGTGTTACTGCTGAGAGAAGCATGTATTATATAATACACACCATCTAATGCTTACCAATGACATGCACACTTTTACCTGAATCATTTATGAATGTCAGTTGACCTAACATTAAGTTCTGCTCTGCTTAGTTACTGTTGCTAACACAGACAAACTAATGACCTACCGGTGTAACATGTTTTTTTATACATTTAGGACACTAAACAGCATTAAGTTCCACTTAATATGCAATGTAGGGGTGTATACATTTTTTTTCAATTAAAAATAACAAGATTCACTTGAAAGCAAGTGTTCAGTGTTCAAAGCAGAAACCTTATGTTATCGTCATCACAATCACAGATGACAACATACTATTTAATTGTTTAATGCACGTTTTTGCATCGTGTATATCACTCAACTGTGATTTTACATTAATATTCATGTACAACCCAATGATGGTCAAAACTGAGCTTTTTATCCAAGGTGCAATTCCTGTGGTTGTAAATTTGTAGATTTTCTACACTTTCCTAAGGCACATAGTTACTATGTAGCTATCAGAGCACAATTTAACATATTCATTCAGTGCACTCTATGGCACCTTTAAAGATATCTGCAACACAGGCTTATTGTGAAAATGTGTCCAGGGATACATTTTTGAGAACTGAGAAATATGTGCTTGTGGGAACATATGTCTGCATTTTGGTTGTAAAAAGAATAGTACAGGATGGTACTTACAGTACCTCCATATTGATGGCTTCTCCAGCTTTTCTCATGGATGTGTGCGAGAAAGACGGTAAAGTATGCAGTAGTGTACACAATGGCCTCTGGTGGATTTATATCTGTCTGTGGACTGCAAGACAGGGGCGTAACATGAAGGGCTGTAACTTGTAATAATTCAGAGAGGCGTAACTTGCAGTTATCCCATCCGAGATGACACGAGATGTTGTTGGCAAGATGGCAGAAATATTTACCAGAGAACATTTTCACCAAATGTTTTCATGAGTTTTCTCCAAATGTATCCACAAACGATTAATTTGATATATTATTATATTCATTCATTTAGCTGCTCCACCAAGCAACTCCACTCACTGACTTCTTCGTCTGTATTGTCATGGCAGTTAGCCTACTTGGCGTCACCCCCTGTGGTTGCAAATAATAGTGCAATGGCGAGCGCGTCAAGTATGAAAGCCGCTGCAACTCGTGGCTGCAAAAGTCTGATGGTTTAGGGTAGGAGAAGGTGTAGACATTAATAAATGTAATGGTTGGGTTTAGGATTGGGGAAGGTGTAGACGTTAATAACTGATGGTTGAGTATAGGGTGGTGTATGGGTAGACTTTAGAGAAGTGGTCCACTACAATATCATATTTTAAACTGTAGTTGATGTGTAATGTAGCTGTGTGAACATGAACAACATCTCTAAATGTAATACGCTCAAAGTTCAATGCAAAGGGAGACATTGGCTTTTACAGAGTTAGCTTAGCAAAGCCTACAGCGTATGAAGTTTGGGGTCTACAAAAAAATACTTCCTGGTTAATGATGTCATAAACCCTTCAAGCTACGCGCGTACACCCTGCGCAGCGAAGGGGCGTGGCCAGAGGCGCTGCAATGTTATAGCAGAGAAAGCTAAAATGGCGTCCAAATGCTGCTTTTCCACAGAGCTTCTTCTGTTTCTGTATTTGACCTTCCAGAGGACTCGGCACAAAGAGAGAAGTGCTTACAGTACAATTTTAATTATGCTCCAGAGAATTATAAAAAAAGATTTAGCTTGCATTCGAGAAAGGTCATTTACAGTTATGCTGACTGACAGTTTTTACACAGCAGAGGCAAAGCGTGTGCTAGTAGAGGTATAACGTCGCCATTTATGTTAGCTGACCAATCAGAGCCTCTTGAGGACGGGTTTTTGGAGGAACTAGGAAATATGACAGTCGTTTTCATGTTAGCTGAGTAGCTATATATGATCAAAGTAAGATATATGAAAAAAATAACATAATTTTCTACAAGTGAAGCATGAGCACACATTGCTTTGCATCTTATAAACACAACCAAGCCTTAAATATACACTCTGGACCACCCCTTTAATAACTGTGATGGTTGGATTTAGGGTTGGGGAAGGTGTATACATTAATAATGATGGTTGGGTTTAGAATTGTGGTAGATATAGACATTAATAACTGATGGTTTGGTTTAAGTTTGGGGAAGATGTATACATTAATAAGGATGATGGTTGGGTTTAGGGTTGGGGAAGGTGTATACATTAATAATGATGATGGTTGGGTTTAGAATTGTGGTAGATATAGACATTAATAACTGATGGTTGGGTTTAAGTTTGGGGAAGATGTATACATTAATAAGGATGATGGTTGGGTTTAGGGTTGCGGTAGGTATAGATGTTAATAACTGTGATCCTAGGTGGAATATGAGTTCTGTTCCCCTTGAAGGTGTGAATAGTCAAAAACTTGCATTTTCCCTTGCATTTTTTTTATTTTTAATTTTGCATTTAGACATATACATGAAACCTGCTGAAAGCACTGTTTTACATATGCTAAACCAGTAGTTGATGCTGTACACCCTGTTGGTAAACAGCACCTGTAGGGAAGTAACAAACAGCTCTTTGTGGGCAGGAATTCAGTCACTAAAATCACCATAATGACTGTATGTTCTCCTCGCTTATAACGACAGCAGCTTACGTATAGATGCAAACAAGAATAATGAAGTAAATCTATACTTTCCAAAGAAGCAAATAAAGTAGTGCTTGTCTCATTTCTTTCCACAGAGATTCGAGAGGCATTCCGAGTTCTGGACAGGGATGGGAACGGGTTTATCTCAAAGCAGGAGCTGGGAATGGCCATGCGCTCTCTGGGGTACATGCCCAGCGAGGTGGAGCTGGCGATTATCATGCAGAGACTGGACATGGACGGTGAGTCAGTCTCTGTCTACACCTCTCTCGTTCTCCGATCATTCACCGACACCTCTCACACAAACAAAAGAGCATCTGTCTGTCTTACGATCATCTGTTAAAACAGCTTTACAATCTGTCACGGACCTCTTCCAGTCTATTCGCTGGAGAGATATATATGACATCCTGAGCAGTTCATGCTACAGCGATCATAGAACTGAATGAGCTACAGTATTTCCAGGACAGCAGGTAGTAAATAGCTGAATTCTGTGAGCTGAATTCTGAGAAACCTTCATTGTACTGTGAGTATGTGTGTGGTCCTGGTATTCATCAATAATAATACCAGTAATTTATCACCTTGTAGGGACATTTATTTTGGTTCCCATGAAGTAAACAACCCATAAGTAATACAGAATGCAATATTTAAAAAAATGTTTTTTGTAAGGGTTGGCTTTAGGGGTATGGTCAGGGTAAGGGTACCAAATATACAGTCTGTAGAGTTTAAAAATTATTACATCTATGGGAGGACCCCATAAAACATTAAATCCCACACTGTGTTTGCGTGTGTTAAATCAATCAATGTTCTTGCTTGTATCATATTAAAATACAAATCTTGATCCCACTTTGTTCTAAATTAGTGTCCATTTTTTTTCTGCTCATATAGACCACTGGCTTGGTTATTATTCTTACAAATTATAACATTTGGAAATTAAATCAAGAATATATTTAGTAACAGAGAGAAAATGTGTTACTGGGGGGTCCCTCAAGGTCAGATCACTGTTGACTGAATGTTTTAAATAATATGCATTGATTTGGCTTATCAACAAACACGGAAGCTTGGTGCTCTTGATTCAGACATTTTATTTAAGCATTTAATGTACTATAAAGGGGCGGCACTGTGGCTCAGTGGTTAGCACTGTTGCCTCACAGCAAGAAAGTCGCTTGTTCGAGTCCCAGCTGGGCCAGTTGGCATTTCTGTGTGGAGTTTGCATGTTCTCCCTGTGTTTGCGTAGCTTTTCTTCGGGTGCTCTGGCTTCCCCCACAGTCCAAAGACATGCAGTGCAGGTGAACTGAACAAACTAATTGCAAATGAGTGCGTATGGGTGTTTCCCATAATGGGCTTGCAGCTAGAAGGGCATCCGCTGTGTAAAATATATTCTGGAATAGTTGGCGGCTCATTCTGCTGTGGTGACCTTAGAAACTGAGACTGAGCCAAAGGAAAATGAATGAATGAATCTACAAAGTAACTTCCACAGGCATTCACAGCAGATGTGTAATGTTTTTGCAAATCTCTGGTTAGTGTTGTATTTTTTCATTAAGGATTGAATGACTAAAATTGATGTTATAGGCTCACCTTTGAATATACTGTAAATATGTTTTGGTTTTAAAAAGATTTCATAAGGTCACATCATGTAAGGTCAAGTGGAATCACCTAGGGGACAATTAAATTGAATTTCAATTTAAATAATTAATGAAAAGGTTGCAAGTTGACCTGAATTTTAATTGGCCTTCCTCATGATATTTGCTTTATTGAATTAAACTGCACTAAAAACCCTGACAAATGAAATGTGAAAAGAAAAATAATTGTCAGATTCATATGTAATGGTTAGATGGAGTGAATTTGAATCAGATCTGTAGCCTATTACCTAGTTCAGAGACCCTGAATGGATTCATTTAGCTGAGCAGCACTAGTAAAAAAACTGCATAATAAAGCAATCAGCAAAGCAGTGCAGATCTTATTAAATTAAACAAAGTTCCTGTGACTTAGGTAGATGTAGCTTATTGATCCCTGAAGGGCAATGGTGGTTTCCTCAAATAAGTATATTCAGTTCTCTTCTGTTCTTTAGCCGGTATAAAGAACTTTGCTCTCACCAGACACAATATAAAGTTTAGTCTCTCTGGATTGAATGTTAAATCAAATCAATATTGATCAGTCAGAAGATTTTTGACTCTCTGATTTTGCTGCTGGGACCAAAAAAAGCTCTTGCATGGAAAAAAATGATCTTTAATTGTAGCTTTATAATGATACATAAGTACACAATAACTAGTTTTTTATGATCACATGAATCAGGCTAAAAGGCTAGCTCAGACACGACTTTCAGACAGCAGCGAGTGTCTGAAACAACTCACAACTGTGATCTGATGGAAATTCTGATCAGCATATGAGACAGCGTAATGTGTAGCGTTATATGCTAACAGCTACTTGGCTAACAATTGCCATTATGGATGCTCATTATGCTTTTGACAATAGTATAGACCAAATGAATAACTTACGGTTTCTATTTGTGTTGTATTTATTTTAATGAAATACTATTAAAATCATTTAAAAGAAATGTCCGCAAGCCACAAAAAGCACATTCAAGAGTTCACACTTAGCTGATGATTGATTATAAAGCTTATTTGGCATGCTGTCCCGTAAGAGAGCCCTGAGCTCAGAATATCCTAGAGCCCGGGGCTCCCTCCCATTTAAAGGGCAAGAGGAGAGTTTGAGCTTAGGTAAGTCTCGAGAACTCCCCCCGCTTGTGAACGTGCTGAGATATATCTGACTACAGTTGCCTTAAGATGCTATTTAAAAGTAGTCAATTTACTTATGTAGCATGTTTTTTGGACGGTGGGAGGAAACCGGAGAACCCGGGGAAAACCCACGTGAACACATGGAGAACATGTAAACTCCACACAGAAATGTCCACTGGCTCAGGGAGAGGCCGAAGAAGCGGCGTTCTTGCTGTGAGGCAACAGTGCCAACCACTGGGCCACCGTGTCGCCCTATCAGAGAAGGGGAGGAGTTGGGGTGGAAAGGGGGATTCTTCAAGACGAAGATGACCGGAGTAGAAAGCTTTGGTAATTTATTGTGTGTCAGGATTCGTCTGATTGGTGCAATATGCAGAGCTGATGTGTTACCAGCTGTGTTAATCATAAGCACGTGATCCTCTCGAAGTGGGGTTTATTTATAAACTAAATTTCGAGAGGATCACGTGCTTATGATTGAACACAGCTGGTACCTCATCAGCTCAGCATAATGCACCAATCAGACGAATCATGACTCACTATAAATTACCAAAGCTTTCCACTCTAGTCATCTTCGTCTTGAAGAATCCCCCCTTCCACCCCAACTCCTCCCCTTCTCTGATAGGGCGGCACGGTGGCTCAGTGGTTAGCACTGTTGCCTCACAGCAAGAACGCCACTGGTTCAGCCTCTCTCAGAGCTAGTCGGCGTTTCTGTGTGGAGTTTGCATGTTCTCCCCGTGTTCGCGTGGGTTTTCCCCGGGTCCTCCGGTTTCCTCCCACCGTTCAAAAACATACAAAGTAAATCAACTACTCTAAATAGCCTCCTAAGGCATTTCAGTCAGTTATATTCTAGCACGTTCACAAGCGGGGGGAGTTCTCGAGACTCACCTGAGCTCAAACTCTCCTCTCACCCTTTAAACGGGAGGGAGCCCCGGGCTCAAGGATATTCTGAGCTCAGGGCTCTCTCCCGGGACAGCATGCCAAATACGCTTTATAATCAATCATCAGCTAAGTGTGAACTCTTGAAATTAGTTTATAAATAAACCCCACGTTGTGCAACATGTCGGCTCACTGATCACAAAGCTATAGGTGCCAACCTGTATGTGTTGTGTTAGAAATTGTATTACACTGAGCATTTTGTTCATTGATCTATAAGTTAATCTACAGGGGTTGGATAATGAAACTGAAACACTGGCCAGTTTAGTGTTGGAGGTTTCTAGCTAAATTTGACTAGCCTGGTGGCCAATCTTTATTGATTGCACATTCCAGCAGTAAGAGCAGAGTGTGAATGTTTAATTAGCAGAGTAATAGCACAGTTTTGCTTCAAATATTGCAAAGCAAACAGCAATATGGGTGGCATATCATAGTTCAATTGAGGACAAATTGTTAAGCCAAGATAGTTGTTGGCCAAGATAGCTAGTCTTTGTGATGTATCAAGAGCCACAGTATTCAGGGTAATGTAAGAAAACCATCAAGAAGGATGAACCACATCCAACAGAAACACGTTTTGTTTTCTGATGAGTCCACCTTCACTGTCTTTCTCACATCATGGAGATTTAAGGTGTGGAGAAGCCCCAAAGAAGCGTACCGCTCAGAGTGTTGCACACCCAGAGTGAAGCATAGGGGTGGATCAGTTGATGGTTTGGGCTGCAATATCATGATATTTCGTAGGCTCAATACTTGTGCTAGATGAGTCGCTGCCAAGTTCAAGTGACCATGTGCACCCAATTATTCAAACATTGGTGGAGCTGTGTATCAGGATGATAATGCACCAATACACACTGCAAGACTGGTGACAGAGTGGTTTGATGAACATGAAAGTGATGTTGAACATCTCACATGGCCTACACAGTGACCAGATTCAAATATTATAAAGGCCACTTTGGGGTGTTTTGTAGGAGTGAGTCAGAACATGTTTTCCTCCACCAGCATCACATAGTGACTTGTCTCAAAATCTCTCTGGCCACTGTGCAGGCCTTGTACCTGTCATTCTCAAGACGAATTGATGCTGTATTGGCTGCAAAAAGAGGTTGTACACCACACTAATCAATTATTGTGGTCTAAAAACAGGCATTTCAGTTTCATTGTCCAACCCCTGTATGTCATTGGATCTACAGCGTTTTCACTGCAAGGCCTTCCATTTTCCACAACAATGTTCATAGGCCCTCTTTTTTTCTTTTCTTTCAATTATTTTTGAATAATAAATGTTGTTGTGATTAGATCCCTGCTTTTGCATGTCTACTTATTACAACCGTGTTTGGACTTGTTGTTCCTGTTTGGCTCATGAATTAGTCAAGTTTAATATGCTATTAGAAGATTAATTTTGTCTTCTTGTTTGCTGTTTTTGTCCTAGCAAGATCTGACATCATAGATGATAAGTCAATGTTTCTACACTTCCTCTGTGGTTTCTTGTTATTTCTTAAAACACTTTCAAATTCTAACTCAAAAATGTTCTGTTCTTTCTGCAGGTGATGGACAGGTGGACTTTGATGAATTTATGACGATATTGGGACCTAAACTGGTTTCCTCTGAAACTAGAGAGGGCTTCTTAGGCAGCACTATAGACAGCATATTCTGGCAGGTATGAAGAACATTAATTTATTTTATATATCTTCTCTTCCTCATTGTTTGGGCACGCATTTGTATTCTGAGCACGCGAGTAAGATTAAGGGTCACGCACTGCCCTCTCCACCTGCTTCCTCCGTCCCGTGACGACTACTCAATATGATTCTTCCCACACCACAGGCTTCAAAGTGAGCAGACACATTTGCCCATTTCAAAGTCAACATTCCTTCATACAGACAGGAAACTCCAGTTTCAATTCAAAGATTTCTGTGAGAGTCAAGCAAGGCATATTAATTGAAAGATTTGCCACTTGAAAAGGCAAGTATAGATCTGAATTAGTCATCAGAGGCATTTGGACAGTGGTTTCTCTCTCTCTCTCATTTTTTAGGTCTTCATTTCTACTTTTATTAAGGGTTCAGGATTGAAGTTTTAAAACTTTATTGAATTGTAATTATTATTATCTTAGTTGTGAAAGATTTTAATGCAATTTAATGCAAAGCATAACATTCATTCATTCATTCATTTTCTTGTCGGCTTTATTAATCCGGGGTCGCCACTGCGGAATGAAACGCCAACTTATCTAGCATTTGTTTTACGCAGCAGATGCCCTTCCAGCCACCCATCTCTGGGAAACATCCATACATTCTCATTCACACACATACACTACAGACTATTTAGCTCACCCAATTCACCTATACCACATGTGTTTGGACTGTGGGGGAAACCGGAGCACCCAGAAGAAACCCACGTGAACACAGGGAGAACATGCAAACTCCACACAGAAATGCCAGCTGACCTAGCCGAGGCTCGAACCAGCGACCTTCTTGCTGTGAGGTGACAGCACTACCTACTGCGCCACCGTGTCACCCCAAAGCATAACATGTGCATTGTTTTTTCCTAAATCTTCCCTAAAGACATCACAATAGGTAGTTGTTTTGAATTACTAAAGATGTTCATCCAGCTCGACCAGACCCCAAGCCATGCGTGAAGTTACAATAAATGACTTGCACACTGCCAGCCGAAAGCGAGCCAACACACCAAAAGCAAAGTTTTACCAAAACCACAATGATCTCACATTCCAAAATAGGCTCATTCTGAAAACGTAGCCCTATATACATTTCTGGAGATCACAAATTATGTTGGCAGAAGTACGTATAACCGCATTTCATCTTTAAAAGGAATTCTACAGGGCGGTATGATGCTGTTCCTTTTCACGCTTACCAGGTGGCTCAGTCAATCAGTCAGACGGACAGTCAGTCAGTCAATCGACAGCAGCCTCTGGTGGATTTACATAGAAACAGCAAGCACGAATGGCACTCACAACAGAAATTTTAGATCTCGAAAAGCATACACAGCAGCCTCTTCGAGAAAACGAAAACTGCAAAAAAGTACCTCCAGGGACGTATTTGGCGCTCTCCAGAAATGTATATAGCGGTATATATAGAATGAGCCTCAAATTCACTACATGCCACCAAGTGAACTTGTGAATACATTGAATATAAATCAGCCTTAACAAAAGCAGTACAAATCTATAGACTGACAAGAAAAATAATAACCAAAATAAAGAGGTAGTTCTCCCAAAAATTAACATTTTAATATGAAATTGTTTACTCTCCCTCGTGTAATTTTAAACCTTTATGAGTTCTTTCTTCTGTTTAACTCAAAGAAAGATATTTCAAAGAATGCTGGAGCCGTCAAGTTTCATAGAAATCTACTATGGCAGTCAATGGGTGTCAACTATCAGCATTTTTCAAAATATCTGCTTTTGTTTTCAACAGAAGAAAGAAACTCAAATAGGTTTTGAACTATTGTGATGGCAGATGTTTCCCAGCACTGGGTTGTGGCTGGAAAAAATATACGGAATAGTTGGCGGTTCATTCCGCTGTGGCTGAAGGAAAATTAATAAATGATGGGCAGATTTAAAATTTTATGGTTAAAATTATTATATAATAATTATTGATCCTACATTAAACCTCTAGTCATTATAAACTTACGTGAACACGTGCATCGTGATTGTATTCAAACGCTCAATGAGATTGGCCCATAGGTGGTGCTTTAACCATTACGAATATATGAAAATGCTGTGTTCCTATGGCAAATGACCTGAAATGTCTGTTTATTCCATCACTGATTTAAGGTAATAAGTAATAATATCAGTTTATATGTGTGTGCCTAAAGGCTTTAAATACTTGAACCCTCTTAATTGCTGTGTGCAGATTTATGTCCTTAAGAATTTTGACCGAAGGAGCAGCATCTAGCTTTATATTTGCATGTTTGTGTGTAGCGTTTTTCTCTCTTAGCGGTTTGTGTAGGAGTGTGAAACAGCAAGGTCACAGACACCGGTGTCTCAAAGGTGATTTAAATGCTCATCTCAACACACCTTTAGTGGGACACAGTGACTCATAACTGCAACAGTAATCCATGTAAGAGCATCACCGCCGCATACCAAACACCCTCTGCCTCTCTGATCATATTACAGCCCAATACAAGTCTAATCATGGCACAATGACAAAACCTCCGGGGAAATATTGTTTTGACAGCGCGACTTATTGAGATTTCTCATATGTCTTCTAGAAATCCTACACAACCGCTGTCGAAAGTTTGAGTTCTTTTTTTGTAAAAATGAATATTTTTACTCAGCAATAAACATGATTCACTCTGACATGTAAAAAAATATGTGTTCGCAACTTATATTATACAACACAATTTTTTTTTAGTGCTGGCCAAAGATTAATCCTGATTAATTGTTCATTCATTCATTCATTTTCTTTTCGGCTTAGTCCCTTTATTAATCTGGGGTCGCCACAGTAGAATGAACTGCCAACTTATCCAGCATATGTTTTACTCAGCTGATGCCCTTCCAGCTGCAACCCATCACTGGGAAACACAGGAACACATTTAAACACATATACTCTACGGACAATTTAGCTTTCCCAATTCACCTATACCAAATGTCTCTGGACTGTGCAGGAAACCGGAGCACCCGGAGTAAACCCACACAACCACGGGGAGAACATGCAAACTCCACACAGAAATGCCAACTGACCCAGCCGAGACTCGACCCAGCAACCTCTTTGCTGTGAGGTGATTGTGCTTCCCACTGCGCCATCGTTTGTTTTGACATAATATATGTGTGTATACTGTGTATATTTATTCCATATAGACAAATACACACATGCATGCATGCACTTGAGAAAATGTTTATTCATACTTAGATATAAAATATATAAGATTATGATACAAATGTGTGGGCGACACGGTGGCTCAGTGGTTAGCCTGGTTAGTGGTCACATCACAACAAAAGTCACTGGTTCGAATCCCGGCTGGGCCTGTTGGCATTTCTGTGTGGAGTTTGCGTGTTCTCCCCATGTTGGCGTGGGTTTCCTCCGGATGCTAAATTATCCGTAGTGTACGTGTGTGAATGAGTGTGTATGATGTTTCCCAGTACTGGGTTGCATCTGGAAGGACATGCGCTGTGTAAAACATATGCTGGATAAGTTGGCGGTTCATTCCGCTGTGGTGACCCCAGATGAATAAAGAAAAAAGGAAAGGAAGGAAAATTAATGAATAAATGAATGATACAAATTAAAATATATATGCAAAACCAAATTATATATACTTTTGCTTTTATGTTTATGCGTGTACACACACATATATATTGTACACGATAAACATACAAAATAAACACACATCTTAGATTAAAACAACATTTTATTTTGGAGGTGATTAATCACTATTAATCATTGCCCAGCACTAATATCTTTAACCTAAAAGATTTATTTAGCAGCAAATCATTCATATTGGAATGATTTCTCTTTACATCACAGAAAATATTACATTTCTTTTTAGTCTTACTGAGTCCAAGCATTACTAATAGTTGAAATCAGTTTTCAATCAAAAATATTTTCTGTTTTAGTTTTCCTTTTTATTTTGTTTCAGTCATTGTTTTGTAAACATGCGTAACAGTGGTGCAGGGAAAGGGGAGAGGAAAGACCAAGTGCAGTAAAACATTTATTGAAAACAGTTCAGGGCTAAGCATTTGTTGGAATATTCAATCAATTTCATGTGTGTTTAATAAAAAAGGTCAGGAGAGGTTACATTGCAAAAAGTTACATCCAGGAGGTGCGCAACAATGTTCATTTTCTGGGTCCAACTTTTATAGGCAGCTGATATTAACTGGTGGAGTTTAGTGAAATTCGTCACTTGTCAATCATTCTCCAGTCCTCCATTGGCCGCACCCAACCATACGTCCTCTTTTTGTACGAATTGTCTGCACAACATTAAAAGCCTAAGCCTTTCTCAACTGTAAATATTTTGTGCTCACAGGAAGTTTTGCTGCAGAGCTCAAGTCACTTTTAGACAAGCATTATTCTTCTCAACAGAAGAAGTTCAGCAATATCAATACAATTGTGTAATGAACAAACAAGATACAAAAAATAATAAAAAATATATTCCTTTTTCCTAACACATGTCAAAAAGAAAAAGAAGAGCCAATCTTAAAGTTAAATTAAATAAAAGTGATGTTCTAAATGTTCTAGCTGAAATCAAATAAGCTTACACTTTTGTATATAGTAATTTTTTTGTTTATTTTTAGCTTTAATTAAGTATATAAACTCTGCTGTATGTGGGTGTATGCACTGAAGCAAGAAGGTCGCTAGTTCAAGTCCTGGCTGGGTCAGTTGACATTTCTGTGTGGAGTTTGCATGTTTTCCCCATGCTTGCGTGTGTTTCCTCTGGGTGCTCCAGTTTCCCCCTACCGTCCAAAGACATGCGCTATAGATAAATTAGGTAAACAAAATTGACTGTAGTGAATGAGTGTGTGTGTTAATTTGAAAGTGTATGGATGTTTCCCAGTACCGGGTTCCAAATGCTGGAATAGTTGGCGGTTCATTCCGCTGTGGCGACCCCAATCAAGGACTAAGCTGAAGGAAAATGAATAAAAACCCTGCTGTAGTGTACATCAAAAGGTTTAATTATTATTTATAACTTTTGGAAATAATAAATATGAACCACACCATAAATATGTAAATAAAAAAATATTAAAAAGCATAATTTTCTGGCAGAAAATTTGCAAGTGCATTTTCCATTTAATTTACAGATATTTTCTTCAACTTTAAACCACCAAACTGCAATGCATAATTCAAAATATGGGTTAAACATAACTTATTACAGTACTTTGGGCCATGCATTATTAATAAATATTAACAAAGAGTGAATGCATTATTAATATAATAATCAATAATTAAAATAGAACAGAATGGATAAATGATTTAAATGTAATTTCTTATTAGATTTGTATTGATTTTCAATGCAGTACACTAATTCTATTCTTATCTTAAGGGTTATTTTCAAGGTTATTTTCCCCTTGGTCAAACAACACGCATCGTCTCTAAGCTTCCTGTCAAACGCATTACAATCTGCTTGCATAATAAAAATCTAATAAATATTTACACACAGCATCTTTGACATTGAGCTATAGTAGTAAAGGTTTCACACACAGTACACTGAAGCCAGACCCAGCCTAAAACTATAGATTTATTTATTTATTTTCAAATCTGCAATAGACAGTCAAAAGAAAGTTAGCTTGTATTTAGAAGTACAGACAACCGTGTGTGTGTTCATCATAGTGTCATCTCAGTTTAGATTTGGATGCTGACGAGGACGTTTTTCATCTGGAGATGCTGGAGGCCTTTGTGTAACATGAAAGACAGAGCACTTATTAGTGGGGGGTGTTTAAGAAACGTTCTTAACTAGATTGTCAATGGGGACGTCGGAGTGAAGCCAAGAGCTACAGGCAGTCATGGATTATTAGCAACACGGAGGCATAAACAAGCTTGTTTTCTCCATCCTGAGGAGCACAAGCCTGCTGCCAACATCCCCGTTCTGACAGCAGCAAACACAGTCAGCATTAACCAGCATCACCAACAGCACCTTCTAGACCTCTGTGATGTATTATTCACGTTTGTCCATTGTTTTACTGTTGTTTCGAAACATCTGCTCACATATAAACATCAGGCAAAATTTAATTATATAGTCAGTTGCATTACATTTTGATATATTGTCATAGTCATATTTTTTGGGTGTGATATTGAAATGTGTGTGATGCAAAGCTGTAATTTTAGCTTTATTATTCAAGTGTTCTATTTACATTGTCATTCAGCAGACGATTTTGTCTAAAGTGGCTTACAATTGAGGAGGCATTCAGTGATTCAACAAAAAGAGGCAATACACAAAAGACATGCTAATCATACAAAGAAACCGTTCAGAGAATTAAGTGCTAGATTTCGAAGGTGGAAGTGTTTTTTTTTTTTTTATGGATTGAAGAGATCTCTGTCAGGGTTTGGTGGTTGGGGAAAAGGAGGGAGGACTCAAGTGCAGAACAAAAATGGGTTTTATTTATAATAAAAAATAAATAAATGGCAAAATAAACAACCCCAAGGGGGAAAACATTAATAAAAAGCCAAAAACAAACTTGACTGGGCTGGCAGGAAAAAAGCAGGGCAGGACAAGGCTGGACACAACATGACGGGTATTAACGACGACAAACTGGCACAGGACAGCAGACATGAGGAGAATATAAAAGCAGAAGTAATTAATACAAACAGGTGAACATAATAGGGCGCCACGGTGGCGCGTGAGTAGCACGTTCGCCTCACAGCAAGAAGGTCGCTGGTTCGATCCCCGGTTGGGGCAGGTCCCGGTTGGGCCAGTTGGCATTTCTGTGTGGAGTTTGCATGTTCTCCCCGTGGTTGCGTGGGTTTCCTCCGGGTGCTCCGGTTTCCCCCACAGTCCAAAGACATGCGGTACAGGCGAATTGGGTAAGCTAAATTGTCCATAGTGTATGTGTGTGAATGAGAATGTATGAATGTGTTTCCCAGAGATGGGTTGTGGCTGGAAGGGCATCCGCTGCGTAAAACAAATGCCGGATAAGTTGGCGGTTCATTCCGCTGTGGCGACCCCGGATTAATAAAGGGACTAAGCTGAAAAGAAAATGAATGAATGAATGAACATAATAAACTAATAATGGGTTAACAAGAAGGGTGGGGCTAGACAATAGTCAGGAGAGCACATGACACAAGAAAACACCACAAGCCATGCGCTCACATAAAACAGGACAAGAACACGCAGCCAATGAGAGAACTCATTAACCGCGTGTTCAAAACAGACAACGGAAACACGCAGCCGCTATGTAAACACAGGGCCACGTGCTTAGACAAACGCAAGACACAAGCACACGATAAAATGAAAACATCTTACCCTGCGCTCACACACGCAGCGTGCATGTTTCATCCCAGCGCCAACCAAAACCGAAACCAACTAGACTTGGGGACGCTGGGAATGAAGCCACACGCTGCGGACAGACGAACACCAGGACGAGAGCGTGCAATCGCGAACACGCCCAAACCCCATACGCCCGTATCAAACGGGAGCGCACATGGTCCATGCGCACCCACAATTGGCACTCATACAGAGACACAATGACAACACACAGGACTAGACAGAGCTAGGGTCCGAACTCTGCCACCAAAACAAGAATTAACAAGACTGAAGTGGCAGAACCCTGACAATCCTGGGTGGTTTGTCAAGCCCACTCGCATGTGTGAAGCACACTTCATTCATTCATTCATTTTCTTATCGGCTTAGTCTCTTTAATAATCTGGGGTCGCCATAGCAGAATGATCCGCCAACTTATCCAGTATTTGTTTTAAGCAGCGGATGTCCTTCCAGCTGCAACCCATCTCTGAGAAACATCCATACATTCTCAATCACACATGTACACTACAGACAATTTAGCCTACCCAATTCACCTGTAACGCATATCTTTGGGCTGTGGGGGAAACCGGAGCACCCGGAGGAAACCCACACAACCACGGGGAGAACATGCAAACCTCACACAGAAATGCCAACTGGCCCAGCCGAGGCTCGAACCAGCGACCTTCTTGCTGTGAGGCGAACATGCTACTCACTGCGCCACCGTGGCACAGCACACTTCATAAATGCATAATTTTTTAAAGAGATATGAAGTGATTGGGGTGAAGTGTTCTGTGTCACATGATCATTCAGAAATCATTAATGTCAAGAAACGTCTTAATATTTCTAATGTTATTATTACTGTCCGCTTGTGAAGTTGTGACGTATGAATTACTGTTTCAGGGTCCAACACACATTAAAGTGAATTTTATATCAAATCATGGTGTACACAGCAGTCTCTGGACTTGCTATATTACAGACATCAATATTTATAACAATTTCTAACATTTTTTTTTATTATTATTTATTTTTTTAATTATCACTTTCTGGCCATACAGTAGGGTATTAGGCATGGTTTTATATATTGTGATAATGATTACGTAAGTATTACATCAATTTGTAAACATTTATTATAACTATTTGGTGAGTCTTCCCATACAGTTTGATAGAGCGATTGGTCCCGCAAGCTGCTTCGCCTGACATCAAGCTTAACAATGGCCGCTTCAATTTTTGAAAACATGATACATACTGTTAATATAATACTATCCTGTTTGTGATATAATAAGATCGTTAATATTGCATACCATACTAATTCTATTAATATGCAAATTTTTAATAAACAAAAAATAATAATTGAGATACAAAAAAACATTTAAAAATCGAATTACTACAAAATGAATAATTGCATCAGTTGAAATAATAATCACAGACCATTATTAATAAGTTAATCATTTAAATAAAATTAAACAAATTATTATAAATACATTTCAATTAACATTCGTTTAACTAAATCATTTTACAATACCGCAACTGTAGACTTTAAGATTCCTGTCAAATACATTTCAAGCTATTTGCAGCCTAAAACAACTCAAAAGTATTTAATTAGGATGGCACAGTGACTCGGTGGTTAGCACTGCCGCCTCACAACAAGTAGTTCGCTAGTTCAAGTTTGGCTGGGCCTGGGCTTCTTCTTCTCTATTGCGTGGGTTTCCCAGTACTTCATTGTAAAAAAACATCCGTAATTTTACAGTTTATTTCCGGCAGCTGGGGTGCTGGAAGAAAAAAAAACGGAAAATAACAGCCGTTAAATTACAGAAATCTACCGTAAAATAACAGATATTTAATTTCCTTAAATTAAAATTTCTGGTAAATTTCTGTAATTTAATATCCGTTACTTTACGGTAAATTTATGTAATTTAACGTTCGTTATTTTACAGGTTTTTTTACAGCACCCCAGCTGCTGGAATTAAACCATAAAACTACAGATTTTTTTATAGTGTGGGTTGTGGCTGTCCGCCACATAAAACATGCTGGCATAGTTGGTTGTTCTTTCCACTGTGGCGACCTGTAATAAATGGAAAGGAAAATTAGTGAATGAATGTTTGCAATTGTTTCCTAAGGTGATAATATCATGCTTTTTTCATATTTGACTCATTCGATTCATTGTCGTTCATTATCATGTAATCTCCAAAAAAGTGACATCTCAAGCCACTGTTCTGTTTTAGACTTTGTGTCAAACAATAAATGAATGTCAAAAATAAATGTCAACAAACCTTTAGTACACATTTAGTCTAAAATGTCCTGAAAACTTGGTGCCCTCATGGATTTATTCGTTTGTTTGTTAAAAATCAGCAATAGACAAAACTCCTCTCTTGGTTCTGAAATGAAAAATAACATTTTAGACAGAAAAATGGCAGAAAGCTGAAGGAGTTAGTGAATAAACTGTGAAAGAAATGAGAGTAAAACTCAGATTGAGCTCAAATTAAAACAGTGTACGGGAGTATCCCCAACAGTCAGCACAGCGTTAGGGAGTGTGTTTGACCAGAGCTGACAACTCAATTAAGCCCTGTCCTCCTCATGTCCAGCAGATGAATGGCACCAGCATCTCTCCTCTGTTGTCTGCTTGTATAGCCAGCGGCATCAACGCAGCACTAAAGCTATCTCTGTCTGATAGTGAAGTAAAACCCTCTGCGGAGGCATTTACAGCAGCATGACAAACAAACTCAGCAGGACCGAATGCACAAATGTTCACATTTCAGAGCAGTTTGCGCTGACGAGGCTAAAAGGGAGATTATTACTACAGGCAGTGAATTTAAAATACTTCAAGCCATTAATGCTGCACAAAAACCTACACAGTAGCTCAAACAACCATTTAAATTCACCATATACAAGAGACAAAACTTATTTCTGTGATGACAAAGCTGAATTTTCAGCATCATTACTTCAGTCTTCAGCGTCTCATTATCTCTTTGAAATCGCTCTAATTTTTTGATTTGGTGCTTAAGAATTCATCCTTTGATAAACAGAATGATCAAAAGAGCAGCATTTTTTTGAAGTTATTTTTTTTTGTCTGTCTTACATCAGTTAAATGCATCCTTGCTTGATGAAAGAATCGCTAATTAGAGTTCCTTACAGGTCCAAAAGTATTTGCCTGCACTCAAAAAAATCTAGAAAGATGCTACCTGGAAGCAACCCAGACCTGTCTATCATTTGAAAGTTTGGCCTGGACCCATGCAGGACTGAGAAATGCCATTAGTGTTCTACTGGAAACACACCCATTTAGTATGAGATCATAACTGATACAGTTTTATTGGTAAAACCTCCCAGCATTTTTTAAATGACACCTCAGCATCATTATCATCACATAAAAGGCATTTTCATTGATGCTGTCTGATCCATACCTGTCAACCCTCCCATTTTTACTGGGATTCTCCCGTATTTTACAGTTGTATCCGGGTATCATCCCGTAAAGGTGTTTTCCCGTATTTCTCCCGTATTTTCAGTCTTTTTTTGAAGGGTCCATAGTGATAAACAGACGCTGTTTCCCAAACAGGATTCTGTACATGCGATTTGAAGCAGAGTGAAAGTTTGGGTTTTGTGTGCGTGTTTGAATCTTATTTTCCCTTATTTTCACATCCCAATGTTGACAGGTATGGTCTGATCACAGTTGAATTTCTTTGACTAATGTTAAACACAGGAGCTAAAGTAGTATATTGGACCAACACAGTCCATGTTTAGGATTCAAAGTTGGGTCCTCTTGTTCCTCTCCTATTACTTGCGCATTACTATTTTGGACAGTGGTGTAGCGGAGGGAAAATAGAGCCGAAGAATTGGAGTGCTGAGGTGAAGTTTAGTCCTGAAGCAATGGAGCTGGAGAGCCTTTTCTGGAAGCCCAAGCTGGCTCAGAGTTCTGAGAAGGAGTCAGTGAAGGAGCGGTTGAGGAGAAATGTGTACCAAAAACACTGTCTGTGCACAACTAACAATGAGTATGTTTACATGGACATCGATAATCTGATTTTAATAAGATTAAACAACATAGGCTCATTGTGAATACGTACCGCTGTCTACATTTCTGGAGAGCGCAAATTATTTAGCCAAAGCTACATATGGCTGCATTTTATGTTTACAATGAATGCTACAAGAGTGGTATGATGCCGCAGACAGGTTCTGTTTCATTTAGTGCTACCAGCTGACTGCTTACCCCCATACCATGGCTTTTCCTGTGTTACCAGTTTGCCCAGTAGCTTACCACATATGCTGATAGCCTTGGGACATGGAGCTGAGTTGACCACGATGACAAGTTTGAGTCCAGGGAATAGCGGTTACATCAACAGGCTGAAAACATGGTAAAATCATGCGACCGCGACATTATCGGTTGGGTTTAGGGACAGGAGGGTGGGTCAGTTGGTCAGTCAGTCAGTCAGTCAGTCGACAGCAAGGTGGCTTGGTTGGCTGAAGTGTATATTGGGCCCACTGGTGGATTTATGCAAGAAGAGGACGCATGAGAGAAATTTGATATCATCAAAAAGCATACACAACGGCCTCTGGTAGAATTGCAAAAACTGTTATCAGACATACCGCCAGTTGCATATTTCACTGTCCGCAGAAATGTAGACCTGGTACGTATGAGTAATGAATCTGGGTTTAGATTAAGAAAGTACTCCATGTAAAGATGTAAACAGCAATTTTTGATTACATTTGAACTTGTTGCAAAATTAACAAAAATATCGAAAATCACATATGATGCCATGTCGAACAAACTTTTGTTGAGCAAATTGGAAACTAGTGTTGAATGCTGACGTGATGACATTAAACAAACTATGTAAAATGGGATCATGAAAGGAACATTCAAAAAGCAACTCATATTTTTTTGCCTAATTCAGATTAAGGCAAATTATTAGATTACTGATGTCCATGTAAACCATGTAAAAAGTCAATGAAACTGGACAGGATCTACTGGGGTAGGAAACTATGGGAGTACAGGGGAGTCAGAGCTAGAAGGCACAAGTGGGAATGGGAGAAGGTGGCAAAAATTTTTCTCATAATAATAATAATAATGTGTTATCCCAGGCTTCCAGACATAGCCTCAATCTTGACTAACGTTCCCTCAGCATGCGATGATGCTGTAAAAGTATGAGCAAAGCACATGGTTCGGGGCAGTTGGTTAGTCTTTGAGAAGTCTAGAATGGTCCTCTAGAGAGATATCTCTGTATTAGTTGGGATTAAATATGTGGAAAAGAAAAACACTGATAAAGATTGACAAAAATGAAACAAACCCAAACAAACACAGCTAAACTGTCAAAGAATGGCTGCTGAATATCAACAAGCAAATGGAGACAGAGTTCACTAATAATCCACAAAGAAATAGAGAAACAAGGAACAGCGACAGATCCACATCAATAACTGTTTTGTTAATTGAAGAAAAGATAGACAAGGAGACTTTTTACGTAACTTTAAAGCAGAATCCTTTAATGAGAACTCATCGTTGCTGTGTTCATCGAAAATCTGAACTAGTGCAGCCTGGCACTCAGTTAAATACATTGTAGCAGGCAGTGATACACAGAGGTGAAGGCAAATCTAAACATGCAAATGAAGTTCTGGGGTCAGCAAGGTAAATGGCATTTCCCCAGCCCTGATCTCATCACCATAGTACCCATTTACATGTATAAGTGTTACTTCAATCAGCCATTTGAGACTTTGCACGATGTGAGGAAGTGCATAAAGACAATAGTTAAATGTCTTCAACACCTGGCGTGCTATAGTTTTTTTTAATTAAATGAGATTTATAAAAAAAAACAAAGAATATATACCAGACAAAAGTTTGGGGTTAGTAGGATTTTTAAAATAAGCTTATCCTGCTCACTAAGGCTGCATTTATTTCATCATAAATACAGTACAAATTGTAAAATTGTGAAATGTTATTGCACTATAAAAAAAACTGTTCAAAAGTAGTTTATCATTTAATTTAATCATCGTTTAAAGATTTTCAGTCTTCAGTCACATGATCCTTCAGAAATCACTCTAATATTATTATTATTATTATTATTATTATTATTATTATTATTGTTCTTCTTATTATTATTATTTTATTATTATTATTGTTTTTGTTGTTCTTATTTTATTATTATTATTATTATTATTATTATTATTATTATTATTATTATTATTATTATTATTAATGATAATAGTAAAAAAAAGCAGTAATGACTGGAGTAATAATTTCATTTGAAACTACATTCGATAAGAAAGCCATTATTTAAACTTTTCAGTTATATATTTTATTGTTAATTTGGAACTAGTTCATCTAACATTTTAGTTTTAGACACCAGACATCAAAACTGAAGAAACAGAGGGACAAAAATACACAGTGATCATGAAAATCTGACTGAAGACAGGTGAAACTGATCAACTAATGACGTGCAGGGAAAACTGAACAAAGGGAAAACTAAAAACAACACAAAGTTACAATGGTATACATTTGACGGATAAATGAATAAAAAAATATGCATGTAGTTGCACAAAAGCAGGATGTAATATTGCTTTACTGAGTTTAGTGTGCTATTTTAGTGAATGTTCCTAATAGTGAATATAATTGATATGCTGCACAACTAGTTCACGCTTTTAAAAGTCTGATCACAAAGGAGTTGTCATGCTGGTAAAATATCAAATATCCATCTCGTTTTTTTTAGTCTGCTAAAAATAAACAGTCTGAAGGGGAAAGCATTTGAATGTAAATTGCATGAGAGCATAATACATCAAATCATGAACAAGATGAATGACTGTCAGTGCACGGTTCACTCTGAACGCAGACCATTTCTGACACAGCTTTCCAAGCATCAATTTTCCATCTCTGTGATGTGGGCAGAAATGGCTGGTAGCGGTGTTAAAGTCTTGCCTTCACACATGTGCTCATGTCTTCGCTCCCATTGGCAGTCATGGCTCATTTGCATAATGTGAAAGTTTTCTCAACTTTCTGGACACGCCCACTTAACATTCTACTTTATCGCTGTTAAGACGCCGCTCTTTCAGAAGAGAAGCGAGTATGGATGTGTAGGTTATTGACACCTGTTTTCTGCTTGTCTCTCACGACTGCCCGTATGCAATTATACTGTTGATTGCCTTCAGTCCTCGAGGACGGCTGAGCCTAATGGAAAGGGGATGAAAGTAGGACAGATGCATTGCTTGCTTCACACTGGCGGTCATTAACATGGTGAGATAACAATCAGGCCCGCGAGCAGATGGGTCCTAACTGTGTCAAATGTCACATGTGGAGACTGTGACAGAGACGCTGCATTGGTTATGTCTTAAAACTCGTAATCAGCTCGTCACTCTTGTCGGTTGTGTCTGTGTGAGTGTTTTCAGGCTGAGTCCTGTATGCATACAAGATGAATGCCATGATGTTAACATGCATTTTGTGAATGATGCTATACAGGTGTAAATGAGCTCTGAAATGTTTTGAGCTTGTCCACTTTTGACCACTTCCAGAGGTAGTCAGAAATGCATTCGATGGATTACTTTTGAGGTGTAGATTCTTGTGTTGTCGAATTTATTCAAACCGCTTGTCTTTGTCGACTAACCTCATTCTTAAAAATACATTTATTCATTTTCTTTTCAGCTTAGTCCCTTTATTAATCAGGGATCGCCACAAGAGAATGAACCACCAACTTATTCAGCATACGTATGTTCTACACAGCGGATGCCCTTCCAGCTGCAATCCAGTACTTGAAAACACCCATACACCCTCGTATGCACACACTCATACACTACCGCCAATTTAGTTTATTCAATTCACCTCTACTGCATGTCTTTGGACTGTGGGGGAAACCAGAGCACGCGAACACAGGGAGAACATGCCAACTCCTTACAGAAATGTCAACTGACCCAGTACTGACCCATCTGACGATTGTTTCCAGTACTGAGTTGCAGCCGGAAGGGCATCCGCTATGTAAAACATATGCTGAATAAGTTTGAGGTTCATTCCACTGTGGCGACCCCTGATAACCATAGGGACTAATGAATGAATGACTTTAGGATTGTGCCTGAAAGCACATTCTATGTTAATTTGGATAACTTTAAATAAACATGTCACCAAAAAAACACTCATTTGAAATAAAGGAAAGGAAATAAATTAAATAGGCAATGCATTACAATAAAACTGCGTTAGTTATGTTATTAATGTTATAAAGTTATTTATTTTCAGTTCATGTCAACTCACAGTGCATTAATTACTGTTAACAAACATGTATTTGTATTTTAAAAAGGCATTAGTAAATGCTGAACTATGAATTGCTCATTATTAGTTCATAGTAGTAAATACAGTAGTAGTGAAAATAGTAGTAAAACCTCATTGAAAAGTGTGACCAATAAATATTTTTGACTATAAATGTTCAACAAAAATTATTTAAAATTATAGATTACGTCACAGATTACACATTTTAACATTTACTCAGTATTTTTGACTGTCAAAAAAACATAAATACATCATAGTTAAAACGTTGTTTCTTTTTCATCGACTACACATTGTGTAAATTGTTAATTGTGACTTTGGACCAGTCAGTGTTTTGTGAGTAAATTTTAGCAATAGTCAAAAAATACACCATTTGGGTCAAAATTATAGATTTTTCTTTTGACAAAAAGTTAAATTAATTTTCCACGAGGATATTTTGTACATTTCCTATTTTAAATACATCAAACCACAGTATTTGATGAGTAATATGCATTGCTAAGAAATTTATTTAGACTAATTTAAAAGTTGTTATCTCAAATAAATGGATTCATTCCAGATTTTTGTATCTCAGAAGTTGTATCTCGACCAAATGTTGCCCTATCCTAACACATTTTGACTCTTAAAATTGACACTTATAACTGATTTTGCTGTCCAGGGTCACATTTTACAAAAATAAACTGGAAGATCAGATTAATATAAACATATAAAAATATAAATATAACCTTCTATAGACCGTCCCTCAATCAAAGTCATTAAAAGTTTTTGAAAGTGAGCAAATGTGAACCAAAGTAATGTATAGAAAGGAATGCATGTGCCTCAGCTAGTCAATGAAAGAACATCCACTATCTTAATACAGATGTAAACACAGCTCTGAAAACTCTGAAACTGAAAGCAATATTTAGCCAGGTCACGGTGCAAGTTGCTGCCATTAGAGTAAGTAGAGGATATGTGTGGAGCTGAATGAAAATGAGTCTGTGTGAAGTAATGGATGGCTGATAAACCCCAGACCCTCCTGTTACAATCGCCCTGCTCCCAAACGCACCATTGACGCCCAAATGCCATCTGTTCACTTCACACTTCCCAAAGTGACAGTTGCAGAACTGGCAGCTGAATTACAGGCTGTTAGTGCCTTGGAAATGATTTCACAAGGGACGGTTGTATATGTGTGTGTGTGTGTGTGTGTGTGTGTGTGTGTGTGTTTGTAGTTGATGGGTATAGATCAAGTTATAGTAGAGGCATATCACTGCAGTTCCTCAAATGATTTTTCAACATTTTTTTTTCTTGGCACTCGGTAATAAGATGTTGGAGTCTGTGATAGCACAGCACAGACGGTCCCCCATGATGTCCTGACGGAGTGATATAGTATCGATTGGCAGACTGCATGAGATATTCTGAATCATCTTGTCTCGATTAAGGATCGGCTTGCTTAGATTCAGCAGTGGCTTTGTGGGGCTCTGGGGAAAAAATAACAGAAAACAGGCACGGATGAAAAACAGACTTGTCAGTTTATTAAACTAATACATTTTGGTGTTTTAAAAATAAGCACATTTACTGTATTTCAGATCAAGTATTTTATATAAAATTAAATAACCAGATAAAATTTAACTTATAGTTGTGGTCGCAATTAGGCATGGGACGATAACCGTTTTCAAGGTATACCGCGGTATGTAAAAGTCAAAGTTTTCACACTGCCAAAATTTTCTGCTATACCGTTCCTAAGGTATGTGTAAGATTTTTTGATTTACATTTTTTGTTTTGTTTTTTTGTGTGAAAATTGTAAAGACATATGTGTTTTTTAAACAAACAAAGACCACAGAAGTCAATGATTCATTGTAATTATTTAGCCTGACATGTTTATATTGTGTTCATGGGGGAAAAAGGTTTTGTGTTTTACCCAGACATTTAAAAAGAATATATTTTAGAGCAGTAAACACAATACTGTCATACCGTGAAACTATGATATTTTTATCACAATTTATAGAAGTATGTTATTATTATTATTATTATTATTATTATTATTATTATTATTATTGTTATTATAATTATTGGTGTTATTATTATTATTATTATTATTATTATTATTATTATTATTATTATTATTATTATTAATAATTTAATAATGACATAATATTATTATGACAAAAATATTATTATTGTTATTGTTGTTGTTTATTATTCAAAACATAATAATAGTAATTATTAACTTTTAGTTGTAGCAGTATTTAATAAAAGTAGTAATAGTAAATAAATATAAAAATAATATAATACATAAATATAATATAAAATAATATAATAATTTTTATAGATTTTTTTATCCTAGATGTCAAACGTTTTTTATTTTCTACAGTCAGTCCTTAGAGATGTGTTATTAATATTAATAATAACAACATGTAATAATTATTGTGGTTATTTTTATTACAATTATTATTGTTGTTCTTGGGGTTGGTAATATTTAAAATGCATAATAATAATAATTAACTAATAGTTATAGTAGTAATTAATAGAAGTAATAGTAAATAAATATATATTTCTTTATACTTATGTTTCCTTCTTTATTTTACATAGTCAGGTCTGAGAGAGACCTATTTTAATGACATAATAAGTTATTATAATAAAGGTTGTTGTTATTTAGAATTAATCATTATTGTGTTTTCATTATATAATCATTCTATATAGGAACTATTATATTTTAACATATATAATTTTATATATTTTGCAAAAATATATTTTCCACAGTCAGTTCTTAGAGACTTTTATTATTAATAATAACAACATAACAATTATTGTGGTTGGTTTTTTGTTACAATTATTATTGTTGTTGTTGTTGTTGTTTTTGTTGTTGAAGGAGATCAATTGTAAATAAAGCATACATTTGACGTAAAGGGTCTTTTTTTTATTGCAGTAGTTATCTCACAATAATATCTTTAATTTATATTCACCCCCTAAGGTTTTTGAGTCTTTAAGGTTTTTAATTTGAGCATTTCCTACTGTGCGAGTGAGATGATCTGGTCGTTCGCCCCTCTGTCCTCACATCAGTGTGTCTGATCGCTCCACATCAGCATTAATGTGGCTGTGAGTTATAGAGGGAAGTCGGCGAATGCGAAGGAAAAACAGTCGGGCACCTATTTCATTGTGACAAATGCGTCTGGACACCTTCAACACGACACTTACCGCCCTCGTCCCCTGCTCAGTGGGTCAACCACGAACATCAGCCTCTGACAGATTTCTTCATGGCCTGTTTCCCCCTGTGCAGACACGCTACGCTGTGTGACACGAGCACTGGCCACAAAAACCAGACACTCTTTAACATCAGCTCTGGGTTCTGGAGGCGAAGCCAATTACAAAGACACAATTGTTCTGTTGCCGAACTTAAAGGTCGCCTGAAGTGCTTTGAAAATTGTGGAGCTTTGTCTGTTGTGTCACATCATTTTAACTGAAGCACAACGAAAGGGCGGGGCATATATAGAAACCACTCCCCCTTTCACTTCATTTTTTAGAGTTGTTGAAATGAAGGTTGTCTTAAACGTGGAGTTCTGATCAACTGTGTGTCAGCTACCAGTTTATATTTGGACATATTTATTGATTCTTTTTCCTTTGGGTCATCACAGCGTTTAGATTCTCTTCCCGAGCCCAAGCCCGGACTTTACCCATGGGTTGGGTCAGGCCGATATTTCCTGCCACTATCCTCAGGCCGGGCCTATCGAGCCTAATCAAGCCTAATTGGGTAGAGAGCTATACCAGCTATGAAATGTTATTTAGCAAACATGTGGGTCTACAAAGTTTGCAACGCATGTCATGTGCAGCAACGTTCTAGCTCTTGCAACAGCATCTTCTCCATTGGCACACATTCACACCACACTTCAGCAGAGCTGAAGCAGCGCGTACATAGCGCATATATAGAGTGTATAAAAATCAGGTGATCTTATCGATGCTTTTATTGGGTAAAATTGCTACTTATTACTCTCATTCAATGTGTTTTTGGTCTTTATCAATGCACTGTCACTTTAATTGAGCATAAGCAGCAAAAATAGACCCAGTGCCAAGTGCGGTTTATTTATAAACTAATTTCGAGAGGATCACATGCTTATGATCAACACGGCTGGCACCGCATCAGCTCTGTAATATGCCCAGTTAGATGATTACAGTCGCATTATAATAAACCAGAGCTTTCCGCTCCAGTTATGTTCATCTTGAAGATCTCCCCATACCCCACCCCCTTTTTTTCTGATAGGGCAGAACAGCGACTCAGTGGCTAGCACAGCAAGAACACCACTGGTTAGGCCTCTTACCGGGCCAGTCGGCGTTTCTGTGCGGAGTTTGCTTGTTTAATAAATTAATAAATAAGTTAATAAAATTAAATAAATTAATTAATAAATAAGTTTGCAACTTTAATAAATTGTCTTAAAAACAGACATGAAAAAGTAAAGATTAACTAGCCTCAATTTCAGTCATAACAACAAATAATATCTAATGTAAATCAAAAGCACCTATTCGCTTCTCCCGCTCAACTTCGTGCGTGGAGTGAGCTCTGATTGGTTAACATCTTTCTCCTGCTCAGCTTAGCTGTAATTTCCCGGTGTGCTGCGTCAGCTCTGAATGGTTCACATATTAAAATCATGTGCACATAAACATGAACAAAAATCTAAATAAATTAATAGATAAAATTGCCTTATGGGATTTAGAAATTGAACTCTGAAAATTTGGTAAAAATGAGACGAGGGGCTTTTGTTTTATTCTGGATTGCTTTTTTGAAAGCTGTTGGTTTGGTTTAGGGAAGTGTGTGTGTGGGTGGGTGTGTGGGTTGATCGATAAGATTTTGATTGGGTATAGGGAAGGGGGAGGGTGGGTCAGTCCAATCGGATGGTCAGTCAGTCGTTCAGTCAGCCAAAAACGGTCAGCCGACAGCAGCCTCTGGTGGGTTTACGTGAGAACGGCAGGCGGGAACAGCACTCGCGAGAGATCTAAAGAGAGCTTTTGGGATCTAAAAAAAGCGTCCGCATGGCCTCTCGTGGACTTGCCAAAGCAAAAAGTGCAAAAAGACTTACCTGACGGGACGTATTCCACGGCCTCCAGAAACGTACTCCGGACTACGTTCTCAGAATGAGCCTGGGTTGCAACTTGGTTTCTCGATTGCTACTCTGACTTTGATAGACAGCTCTCAGTCCTGTTGAGTGACTAGAGATATAGTTTCTTTAGATTAGGCAAATAATAGGGGCTAATAATATTTACCTTAAAATGTTTTAAAAAATTAAAAGTGCTTTTATTCTAGCTGACATAAAACAAAAAAGACTTTCTCCACAAGAAAATATATTATAGGAAATACTGTGAAAAATTCTTTGCTCTGTTAAACATCATTTGGAAAAGATATTTACTGCAGGGCTAATAGTTTTGACTACAACTATACATGCATTTAATGTTATCCATGGGACATTTCATCTGCAACAACACTGTAAACTTTTACAAGGATGTTTGATCATTACCATACGATTGGTCATTACCTTTTAAATGCATCATTATGCAAATGCAAATTTTTCCACATGAAAGACCCACAAATGGCAGATTAACATGCTACTTCATCTCTAATATGATAGGAAATTTAATCAAAAGTGATGTGGAGGATGTTAACTGTGACAAGATGATTGACATGGCAGTTTAACCATGGCAAGATGTGCAGAACTAAGCAACTGAACACAAAATTGACAAAAATGAGTGCATATTTTCGGCCACAGTGGCAGGCGAGCATCTTTTACGTCTTTCATGTGTAATGCAGATGTAGGTTTTTGAACGGAGCTGCTGTGTTGCATTGACAAAAAAAACATGAATTGAAAACAAACTGTGTAAAGCATTAGAAAGCGATCAATGCGTAAATCGCCCCAACAATAGATCCAACATTTTAACTCTCTGAATTAGTCTATTATTATGAATTTGTTTGGTTCTGCCTGTCTTTACGAGAGCTCTCTCAAATCATTTCACAGAGGTATTTTCATTCTCGCATTAATCATGTTCCTGTCATTAAAACCAGAGCGTTCGGGTAATTGAAACGTTAATCACATGCTGTACTGGGCGGTTCTTCACGATTGATGGTCAGTGATGAGAATCAATATAAGCTTTCAGCGCCGCCGCAGTGAAATAAAAAAAACACAGTAAGTGTAAATCTGTAATAATCAGAGGCCTTCAAGCACCTGTCAGATCAAACAGACTGTGTGGATTACAGCCAACAGTCACACAAACACAGACATTAGCATTTACTCGCACGACACAGACCTCCTACTTGATCACTCCTGTATTAATGGCATCAGTAATGTCAAATGTAAAGGATAGAAAGAAAAGGAATGTCTAGTAAGTGCAACAGTATTGTAAGTCTTCTTGCAGAATTGTTGTTCTTTTTGCACATTCTATTACTGAAGTAGTTACAATTACCTAAGATTATGCTTGAATACACCTAACCCACTTTCACCTTAACCATCTTAAAGTAAGTTACCATCAGCAGTTAAATGTAACAAAGACATCTAAGAATCGTTTACGGTTTAAAAGAGAAACTCAAATGTTTCATTATTTAATTTTCATGCTGTATTTAGATATTTCAGTTTATATTGTTCAAATCCAATCCAGTTTGGTTAGATTTAAAGGTGACTATACCCCTTTTCATACGACGTCAAACAAATCTATGGTGTTCTCAGAATGTGTCCGAATTTTTGCTTTAAAATACCCCACAGATCATTTATTACAGCTTGTGAAATGTCCTTTTTTTAGGTGTGTGCAAAAACACGTTTATGTTTATGTCCCTTTAAATGCAAATGAGGTGCAGCTTTTTAGAAGGCAGAGCTTTTACGTGCTGTTATATACTCATAAACAACAAAGCAGGCCACACAGCAAAAAACTTGACACTCCTTGGGTGTACTCCCTCCATTGTGGAGTTAAAAGAATACCTTCTAAAGTGTGGAATTTGTACATTACTCACAGAGTTGATTTTAACACTGTAAGAGTTTATTCTTACATCGAACTGGAGTGTGTGTTACCCTTTAAAGTTTTAATATATTACCTTTTTTCCTATATTATCAATTGGTGTGTGTGACAGATACCAGTGATCAGATATGTTGAAAATATTTTTAATTTATTAAATGTGTATTAATCTTTTCAGAAATAATTTCAATACATTCAACTCTTTGCATTTTAAAATGTCACAAGACATGTTTCAAGTTTAAGTAAAACATTCTGGTTTGATCACTGTTTGTCCGAAAGAACTGGTTCGAGTAAAAAAAACGAACTTTCTATCACTAGTGGAAAATACAATGCATATTGGGTTAAAAGTATAACACTGAAAAAAAACTCTTAAATATACGCTCTTTCACACTTGTAGATTAAAATGTACTCCGGTTTTAACACTGAACAACACCAAAAAAATCACACTGTATATTTAACTCTGGAATTTTTGCTGTGCAGTCTCATGCAACCAAAATGTTAGAAATGACCAGCAATGGATTAAAGCCTAACACGGTGTCCTAACAACACAAGACAAAATAATAATTTTGTTTAACATAAATGCAATAAATTGGTTGAAAAAATGCAAATTAAAAATTGCTTTTATAATGACAAAAATCTTTAGTAATAAATATATGTTAAATAATAATAATAACAATAATGGAGTGGGTAACACTGTTGCCTCACTGCTAGAAGTTTGCTGGTTTGAGTCCTGGCTGGGCCAGTGTGCATTATTGTGTGGAGTTTGCATGTTCTCTCGCGTGTTTTTCCTCCAGGTGCTTCGGTTTCCCCCACAATCCAAAGATATGCGCTATAGGTGAATTGAGGGAACTATTTTGGCCATAGTATATGATTGTGTGTGAATGCAAGAGTGTATAGGTGTTTCCCAGTAATGGGTTTGGCTGGAAGGACATCCCCTTCATAAAACATTTGCCAGAATAGTTGGCATAGTACAGAAAATTAAATAAAATTATTATTGTCATATATTGCTTGTCGCTGGAACCTTGTTTAGTTTCTTCATGTGACACTGATCATTTCATCATGTGAAACTTCAAACAGATGTATTAATCCAGACTATTAATGCTTTGAAATTACACAACATAAATACATTTTAAAAACAGATTAGCAGGCATTTTAATAGCACTATTATTTCACTAAAATACACTAGCCTAAAGACCATGGATGTTTCTTGTGGTATGTTTTAGACTTCAGTATTTTCAAGTCATCTAATTAGTGGTTGGCATTCCCATAATTCAGAGAGCAGGCTTTGTTTTCAAGCAGACTCTAAATAAGTGCAATTATGTTGATAGAGAGCTACAACGGCCATGAAACGACTTGCAGTAAATTGGCTCAGTAAATGCCATGCAGGTATCGGTCATGAAGAGCTACAGCATAAGTGCTGCATGTCGAACAACATCCATCGTTAACGCCGTTAACAGGAATCCAATGCCTTCTTGAATGGGATGCATTTATTTAGTGATTTTTAAAATTCCATTTTGTTTTATTATATACAGTTGAAGTCAGAATTATTAGCCCTCCTAAATGATTAGCCTCCCTGTATATTTGTTTTCCACAGTTTCTGTTTAACGGAAATAAGATTTTTTCAACACATTTTTAAACATAATAGTTTTATTGACTGATTTCTTTTATCTTTGCCGTAATGACAGTACATAATATTTTACTATTTTTTTAAGATACTAGTATTCAGCTTTAAGTGACATTGCTTAAGGGGACTAATAATATTAATCTTAAAATGGTTTTAAAAACATATATAAACTGCTTTTATTCTAGTTGAAATAAAACAAATAAGACTTTTTCAAGAAGAATTTTTTTTATCAGAAATACTGTAGAAAAAAAAATCCTTGCTCTGTTAAACATCATTTGGGAAATGTTTGAAAAACAGAAAGAAAAAAAAAATCACAGGATGGCTAATTATTTTAACTTCAATTGAATATGTGCTGAACTTTTTTATAGTTTATATTCTTCAGATATTGCTCCTCCTGTATAAAAACAAGAAAGACAGAGCTTGGCTTATTTTATTTTTTATTTAAAACAAGTATCAAACAGGTCAGCTTTGAGTATTATTATTTTGGTACGACCTTTTGTATATTATTTAAATACTATTAGTATGATCAGTGGAACAAACTGTGACTGATATATTACTGCTGTTTTACTGCTGTTTAGTAGAAATACAACAATAACAATAATAGATGTTTTACTTTTCACAATCTTAACTTATTTGACAAGCTTTTTGATTCATTCATTCATTCATTTTCCTTCGGCTTAGTCCCTTTATTTATCAGGGATCGCCACAGTGGAATGAACCACCAACTTATCCAGCATATATTTTACGCAGTGGATACCATTTCAGCTGCAACGGAAAAAAACCCATACATTCTCACATTCACACACATAAACTACGGCTAATTTAGCTTATTCAATTCATCTTTAGAGCATATCTTTGGACTGTGGGGGCAACCAGAGCACCTGGAGAAAACTTACGCGAACAAGAGGAAAACATGCAAACTTCACACAGAAATGCCAATTGACCTAGCCGGGACTGGAACCAGCGACCTTTTTGCTGTGAGGTGACAATGCTAACCTCTGAGCCACCATGCCAACTAGCTTCTTTGTTTTTTTAAAATGAAGTTTAACCTTTAAAATGGAGTCCAAAAAAGGAATTAAAAGAGAAAGTTAGTGGAAAGAGAACTGTCAGTGGTTACATAAGAGCAAGAATAAACTTTGTTGTTAATATAATAAGGATTTTGACTGTTAAAACAAAATGTAATGTTGTTTTAAAGTTTATAAAGTATGCAACTTAATAAAAAAGGGCTAAAATGTAAATTTGTTTATTAATAAGATTATTAAAATGTTTTCAGTATTACAGAACAAAACCGTCACAACACAAAACAAAACATTGTATTGTGATGGCTATGAACAAGCCCATGTAATGTGGCTTATATGAGCAAGCGGGAAAGCAGTCAAATGAAAAATGGATGCCAGCTCTGATTTCAGTCATGATTCCTTGTGTTTTGGTACAACACAGCAAAGTATAAATACCTTGTTTTGGTGTGCTTTCTCACAACATAACCCATAATGATCACATGTTAGTCAGTAAAGCAGAGAGCAGCTGGTCTTTTGAGGCTGTTTGAGTGCATGTGACTACATACACTATAGAAACAATCCAATCAAATGCGTTTACAACTATATTTAAAAGCGAACAAGTTCAAAGCATGTTAGATTCTGTTTAAACCTATATTTATTGTTGTCCAATTATGATCAAACCTAAAAAACGCATCTTAATACCAGGTGTAAATGAGGCCGGAGAGCTAATGAGAGGCTGATACAGAGAATCAATAGGGCTCTTTCATAGTGTTTTCATTTACAGTGAGAAAGCAGACATGAATCTGGAGTATGTGTGTGTTGTGAGTAACATGCATATATACAAGCTCAGTACTGTCATCTCGTAACAATTTACAATAATTATTACAATTTTATTTGTTAACACAATTTAATAGTTCATATGAACAATGAACCATACTTCCAAATATTAAATCCCTTTTAATAATCTTTGTTAACGTTAAACATAACATTTGCCAGTAAATGTTTTAGACAAAATGTATCTGTTGGTTGCAACCAGGGCTTGACGTTAACTTTTTTTTATCACCAGCCACTGTGACTAATAGATCTCCAACATTACTAGCCACTCTGCATTTTCACTAGCCACAATTCTGTTGTTGGGAAAATATATTTTGTATGCTTAAATACGACTTTGACTTGCTAAAATTACTTGATTTAGATGTTGTATTATGTCCGCGTGCCTCCTCATTCATTTCACTTTTTGTGTGCCGTGCATGAGTTTGCTCAGTGAAGCATGAGCAAATGGGTTGTGCTTTTTTATAATGTTATTTGTTTTAATGTTATGCTTGTGTGAACACAATTATTTTTGTCAGTCCTGCTGCTTCTCGATTCTATGATGGCATTTGCACGAATATCGGGCCATTTTTATTGTCGAACCCTGCTATTAAGAATTATTATATATTAATATATATATAGTATTTCCAACTAGCCAAAGTGGCTAGTGGCGGTGGCTGTCTAACCCGCCATAGCGGAAATACCCACATTTGGCGGGTTGGCGGTGTTAATGTCAAGCCTTGGTTGCAACAAATGCTCATTATGAAAACGTAGCCCTCTATAAATCTTTGGAGATCACAAATTATGTAGCAAAGTACGTACTTTAAAACTAATGCTTTGGGGCGGTATGACACCGTTCCTTTTTGCGCTTACCAGCTGACCACTTACCTCTGTAAGGCAGCTTTTCTGCTGTCACCAGTTTTTCCAGTTAGCTCGCCATGTGTGTTGGTGGACCTGAGATGCAGAGAGGAGTTGACATGACGATAGGGTTTGAGTCTGGTAAAGGACGGTTCCAGAAAGCAGGTAAGACAAAAACAGAAGTCAAAAAATGAAATACACAAGTGAACAACAGGATGAGAATGTGGTAAATCTGAAAATGTGGTAAAAATCAGGGTCTTTTTTAATTTTTTTTTTTTAATTTTAATTTTTTTGGATTGCTTTTTAAAACTGTCAGTTGAGTTTAGGGAAGTGGGTAGGCAGGTCAATCTGTGCTTTTGAAAACACTATTGGTTGGATCCAGTCAGTCGACAGTGGCCTCTGGTGGATCTACGCAAGAACAACAAGTGCAAATGACACTCGCAAGAGAAATTTGAGATCTCAAAAAGCATACAAAAAGCATGAAAGCAAAAACTGCAAAAAAACAGCTCCTGGCAAGTATTTGGCACTCTCCAGAAAGGTATATAGTGGTACGTTTTCAGAATGAGCCTGGGTTGGTTAATATTAATTAAAAAAAAAAAAAAAAAAAGTTTTGTACTTGATTAGTGTTACTTTACAGTTTTGACCATCAATCTATAATTTTTGAGTTTTGACCAGTTTTTGGGAATTTGTTTAATTTTGTTAAAATGTGAGCACATACAACTGAAGTCAAAACTATTAGGCCTCCTGTAATTTTTTTTTTCCAAATATTTCCCAAATGATATTTTAACAGAGCAAGGATTTTTTTTCCTAAATTTTTTCTTCTGAAGAACGTCTTATTTGTTTTATTTCAGCTAGAATATAAGTAGTTTTAAATTCTTTAAAACATTCATTCATTCATTTTTGTTTCGGCTTAGTCCCTTTATTAATCTGGGGTCGCCACAGCGGAATGAACCGTCAACTTATCCAGCATATGTTTTACGCAGCTCCAATCCATCTCTAGAAAACATCCACACACACTCATTCACACATACCCTACGGACAATTTAGCCTACCCAATTCACCTATACCACACTTCTTTGCACTTGTGGGTGAAACCGGAGCACCCGGGCTAAACCCACGCAACCACAGGGAGAACATGTAAACTCCACACAGAAATGCCAACTGACCCAGCCGGGGCTCGAACCATCGCTACTCCAGTGCTCACTACGCCACCGTAGCGCCCTCTTTACAAACGAACCAGAACAAACCAGTCTTTTACAATGACTTGCCTAATTTGCATAATTAGCCTAGTTAGGCCTGTAAATTGCACTTTACGCTAAATACTAGTATCTTAAAATATATCTAGTGAAATATTATGTAAAGTCGTCATGGCAAAGATAAAAGAAATCAGTTATTAGAAATTTCTTATTAAAGTTATTATGTTTTAGGAATGTGTTGAAAATCTTCTGTCTGTTAAACAGAAATTGGGGGGAAAACATACAGTGTGGCTAATAATTCAGAAGAGCTGATAATTCTGACTTCAACAATATGAAATTGTTGCATGTGGCATGCACATTTTATGTGCTTGAACAGGAATAATGAACACACATTCCATTGATTGTAAGAGTCTGTAAAAAGCAGTTGAGCTCATGAGAAATCATGTAGAAGATCGCTCTCAACAATGTGATACATATTTTCTCATACACTTCAATAATTTATCGACTCCGGCGCGACAGGATAACACTCCACCACCAAAGCTCATTCAAGGTTTCTGAGAAGACCCTTGACACTGAGTTGGCAGGGAAATTGCAGAAGTTCAAGCCTGTCTCTGGGTGATTCTGAATTATTGAACCAGCCCAAATTTGCCTCCTCTTTTTTCTTCTTCTCCTTTATCCAGCTTTCACCCAGCTTCAGGTCACAAATCTAGCACTGTCACTTCAGAAACTGCAGCTCGAGGAGGACAGAGCTGTTGTGCTAATTGGACGCCTGGAAAAAAGGTCTTTTGGCTAAAGAGTGTGTTTCTGCTGACAGTTTTTTTTTTTGTTGAAGGACAGTAAAAAATTTGAGAACTATTGCGTAGAACAGATCTCATATTGCATCAGAAAGATTGTGTTGTGTGTCAACATCTTCTCAATCCCAATATGTCATATTTTGTCACTTTTTTATGTGTTATATGTGTTTTTTTACATGTTTCAAAGCTGAATTAACCAAATGCACAGATCCAATATACTGATGTACATTCTCAACTGAGGCGCCACGGTGGCCTAGTGGGTAGCACGTTCACCTCACAGCAAGAAGGTCGCTGGTTCAACCCTCGGCTGGGTCAGTTGGCATTTCTGTGTGGAGTTTGCTTGTTCTCCCCGTGGTTCCGTGGGTTTCCTCCGGGTGCTCCGGTTTCCCCCACAAGTCCAAAGACATGCGGTACAGGTGAATTGGGTAGGCTAAATTGTCCGTAGTGTATGAGTGTGAATGAGTGTGTGTGGATGTTTCCCAGAGATGGGTTGTGGCTGGAAGGGCATCCGCTGCGTAAAAAATATGCTGGATAAGTTAGCGGATCATTCCGCTGTGGCGACCCAAGGTTAATAAAGGGACTAAGCCGAAAAGAAAATGAATGAATGAATTCTCAACTCATTATGTTCACTTAGCCCATGCTTATGGAGAAATTCACCAACATGGTGATTTTGTAACACAGGCTCATTGGAAATATGTGCTTCAGCCTACATTTTTGTTAAACCTCAAAAACACACCTAGACATATATCTGACTGTAGTTGCTAGGTAAAACGGACACAAGACAGTTTGACACCAATAACTTTTGTCCCTTTTCACATTAACGATATTTATAGGGACATGTTATTGATAAATGAAGGATTATTTTGTGCAGTTCTTAGCAGAACTACAAGTAAATACCACAAACAAATATAGCGGTGTCTTTGATTTGTAATCAAATACATCTGCCTCATTATATATCTTTATATAGACAACTTTTCTGCTGTGGTCAGTTTGCTCGGTAGCTTACTTTGTATGGTGTTGGACTTGGGATCCAGAGTGCTCAGATTAGAGTATGATGAAGCATGTTTCACAAAAGAGAAAAAGCAATGCAAAACTATTTTACAAAGGTAAAACTATGTGGTCACAGTGCACTTTTGTCCTGCGTTTGCTTTTAAAAACACAGTTGGGTTTAGGGAAGGGTTTATGCCAGTGGTTCACTACTTAAACTACAAGTCCTGCTTTTTGTGGAAGTGTACAAGAAGGATGTGTTATCTGAAGCACAACAAAATGTACCCTAGTATCATACACTAAGTGACATATTTCAGATTTGCAAAAATTTAGACAGCACCCTCTAGTGGATTTTTCATCTGAAACATGAAGCAAAATGAACCCAGAGCTACCTATTTTATGGTTTGCAAAAATGTAGGCCGGGGGCATGTATTTCCAATGATCCTGGGCTGGGATTTTGCCCTAAATTTGTGCATATCAAGCAACAAAAACATGAAACAGAACTCTATCATAACAGTGATAAAAAAAAACAATAATCGTAATCTTTAATATAGCGCTAAATTCTCTGAGCACAAACAGTTGCTTTTGTATAATTAGCAGTTCTTGTGTGTATTGCCTCTTCTTGATGAATCACTGAATGCCTTCTCAATTGTAAGTCGCTTTGCACAAAAGCATCTGCTAAATGTCTCAATGTAAATGTACTTATTTCAAAGAAAGCATACACATACTTTAGGTTAATACATCCATGTTTGTGTTATAATTTTATTTATTTTTATTTTTACAATAATCAGATATTGTGCTTTTACTCTGCAAGCTGGAATCTTGTTGTACAGAATATAAATAATATAGTATAAATAATAAATAACATAATATAACAGCTGCACATAACACTTTATTTTGATGGTCACACTTTATTTTGATGGTCCGTTTGTTGAATTTAAGTTACATTGCAACCAATTCTCATTAGATTATAAGTAGACTGTCAGGTTGGCGTTAGGGTTGGGGTTAGGGGTAGGGTTAGTGTAAGTTGACATGTACTTGCAAAGTTTCTTATAGTCAATTAAATGTTTGTTGAATGTCAGTATCAACAGATATTAACTAGATAATCTACTAATACTCAAATGGACCATCGAAATAAAGTGTTACCAAAATACATTTTTGGTTTTTGTCACATGCTTTCAAAACTGGAATGAGTTACAAAGGATTACTGTTTGTGTCCAATGAAAATAAACAGATCCAAGCATAATAGACTCATCGATCAATCAATTTAATACTTTAAATATATATATAAAAATAAGATGAGTTTTAGAACAACAACAGGTTGAGGCAATTTTGAACAACAGAAGTAAAAGTTCCAGTTTATACAGCTGGAAATTGCTTAGAGTCTCTAAATCACCCCTAGCTGGTGTGACAATCCATTTCTATGTGCTGCTGTTCTTTTCAGTGTGCATTACTAATTGAGCAAGAGTGAGTGTGATTGAGCAAGTAAACGCTTGATTAATGTAATGTTTATCTACTAGTAAACAGCTTCTCTGGTCAGTTTGTCTAAGCTCTTTCTACAAGCTCGACTTCTCTTAAGTTTCTGTCGAAGGAAATTGTCCTATAATAAGTGTCTCTCGCATTGGAGCGCTGCCCCACAGAGCGGCATTGACAGACCAGCCGTGCTGAGATTTGACGGCAGTCCTCTTGTGTTTCCACCCTGCAGTTTGACATGCAACAGATGTCCCTGGAGGAGCTCAAACACGTCCTGTTCCACGCCTTCAGAGACCATCTCACCATGAAGGACATCGAGAACATTATCGTCACCGAGGAGGAGAGCTTGAAGGAGAACTCAGGAAACTGCCAGACGGAATTTCAGGGAGGTAAATAAGCTAAAAGGACTATTTTATTTTAATTGACGGATCCGGAAACAGTTCGGGCTGATTCAGGTTTTTCAGACGCTGGAAACTTTGCGAAGCGTCATTGAGGTGACGCTTACAGTTCTGACAGGAACTGCAAAGTTCAGTTTTGAATGAAACAAATGAAAAGATTTCATTTCATACTTCATATGATTGGCAGAGCACAGCAGTGAACGGCCAGCTTTCAGAGAATTTTTTACATGCTTTTTATTCTTAAAAACATTGAACAAAGCATTGAACCAAACCGGCTCTGAAATTAATCAGTTTAATTTTTATCAGATATTTGTTTGATTGATTATGTATATCAGTATAATTATTACTATATAAAATGACATTTAAATGTAGAACGCAAAACATATAATTATGAATAAACAAGTAGGAGACGTTTAGTCAGTAATACTTTTTGCAATGGGGTTATGGGAATGAAATGGTTGCTGCTGAATTCCCTTAAATTCTCATTTCTCAGTCAGAATTTTCAGAAAAGTCAGAAGATTTATGTTTTGTCAGTTTAGTGGCAAATTCGTATGACTTCTTACAAGTTCAATTGTACAAAAACGTAAAGTTTTTAAATTGAGACGTGGCTCCCAACCCCACCCCTAAACACAACCGTCACTGGGGGATCATACTTAATTGTACAAATGAGATCATACCAATTTAAATGAATTAGCCACTAAATCAAAATGTTTTTAGATTTAGTGGCAAAATTGCATTAATTTGTATGATTTCATTTTACTCATCACTCAATGAGGGGTTAGTGTAGGGTGGCACACCCCCTTTTAAAAATCATGTTTTTTTATACACTGTAAACAATTTTATGACAAAAAGTTATGCAACAGGGCCTCACGGTGGCATAGTGTGTAGCACAATCGCCTCACAGCAAGAAGGTCGCTGGTTCAAGCCTCGGTTGGGTCAGTTGGCATTTCTGTGTGGAGTTTGCATGTTCTCTTTGTGTTGGCGTGGGTTTCCTCCAGGTGCTCCGGTTTCCCCCATAAGACCAAAGACATGTGCAATAGGTGAATTGGGTAAGCTAAATTGTCCGTAGTGAATGAATGTGTATGGATGTTTCCCAGTGATGGGTTGCAGCTGGAAGTGCATCCGCTGTGTAAAACACGTGCTGTATAAGTTGGTGGTTCATTCCGCTGTGGTGACCCTAGATTAATAAAGGGACTAAGCCAACAAGAAAACGAATGAATGAAAGTCATGCAACATTTTTTTATGTTACTTAATCTTATTTAATAAGTTAATCAGGTTTCAACTGCATTTTTAAAGTTACAATACAACTGCATTCAACTGCATTTTTAAAGTTAAATGCAAAGTTTCTCTTAATATGTTTAGTCAGTTTCAGTGATGTAAGTTGAGTTGAATAGAAAATCTGATTCAGTTAAAAGAAATTTAAGCCAGTAACAGTTTTTATGAAATGGAATGAATTCATACAAATCAGCCACCTTTCTGACGGTATGTTCAATATGTAAAATAGTTACATTTTATTGTGAGATTAGCGAGAAATCACATATGTTTTTGTGAAATTTCACAGTGTATAGTAGGTTGTGTTTCCAGTAACAGGTTGTGGCTGGAAGGGCATCAGCTCAGTAAAACATATGCTGGAATAGTTTGTGGCAACCCCTGAGAAATCAGGGACTAAGCCAAAGGAAATATACTAGATAGTATATACGGTATAGTAGGGGAGAAAAAAAGTACGAGAATGACTTAGTTTTGATGTCACTGTTCAGTAAGGTTTTTGGTAAGGAGGAAAACTAAACATAGATATTGGTTATTTTATTAAACAATAAATTCTAATTGATTATATTACAATTTTCTTATGGATGAAAATCTCAATAAATGCTGTGAACTACAGTATATAGGGAGTCCATACTTTTAAATTCAGTTGTTATTTGTTTAGATATGATAACCCTCATTGAAAAAGACATTTTTGCAAACATTTTAATTGCAGAATCACAAGTTTAATTTTTAAACATTTATATAATATATTAAATAATATTAATTCATTAAATATTTTTATATATAAGTTTTTAGATATGGTTTTTATACAATAAGTTTTTTAAAATTATATAAAAACATTTATTGCAAAATAAAATCTTCATGTAATTGCAGGTATTTATTGTGAATGTTTAGGTAAAGAAAAATGTATGTAATTTAAAATTAAATATATATTAAAAATTGACATATAAAGAAACAGTAAGAATGTAATCTGTTCTTTTCATGAAACAAAATCTTTTCTCATTGGTGTGTCCAATGAGAAGTTTGTTTTTTCAGATGAAGCTGAAATCACATTGACTTCTGGCTTCAGCAGAAGCATACATCATCACTTAATAATCTTGGAGCTTATAGTAGGCCATGAGAGGCTTATATGTTATCATTAAAAATCCATTTCTTTATGGATTTTTACTTCCGGAGCCAGACTATTGCGCTATATAACCTGCTGTGTTTGCCCAGAAACTGGCCATTTAATGTGATGAGAGTTTGGTGCTCTCTGTCCATTATAGAGTTTTTTTGGACTAAAAGCATCTATGAAAGCAAATAGTGTGCTATTTTCTTTACTACAACAAGACGTCACAGTTCAAACACATTGGTTACTTTCAAAGATTTTTTTTAAGTGTTCTTGAACAAGATGTTTTCATCACCCAACAAAAGTCAATCGGAACTCAAAACCAGGGAAATTATCATAAAAGTTCACATCCAATTATATTTCAGCAGTTCAATATTTAATCTCAACACACAGCACAAAATAACAACACCAGCCGACTGCAATTGAATCTGCCGGCCAGAGAAAAAAAGGTGAATAAAATGTAACAGTTTCATGCCTCAGAATCCAATTAGTGTCGCAATCTTTTAAAATATAGCTTTACAGCCTCACACTGCACCCTTTAACAGTTTCACGCCAATACTTAATGCTATTTTTGTGTTTGTGTGTGTGCGCGATCATTACTGTGTTGAGTCCTGTGAAGCAGCTCAGCGTTTTGTTTCATTATTATACATATTCAAAGCCTCATTATGCACACAGATCAACAGCATTGTTGGGATGGCTTATGCTCATTGTGTGCTGTCATCTTTCATATATAGTGCATTCGAAAAAGAAGAACCGGCAGACGTGCGTGCGCAAGAGCCTCATCTGCGCTTTTGCAATGGCCTTCATCATCAGCGTCATGCTCATCGCAGCCAATCAGATGCTGCGGAATGGCATGGAGTAGCTCCGCCCACTGTGAACACAGGTTAATCTGACCTCTGCTAAAAGAAAAGAACAAAAACAAACATACATCGCTTTCTTTTCATTTGAAGAGCCCAGGATGTGAATCCCTCTTTTATATTTATTACGGCGACTGTGATTGTGACAGACTCTGAAACAGCAGAGAGGAATGTCCTCCATCATCGGCCTGACAGGGACACGCAAGGGCTCCTCGCTGGATACCATTTAATGCAATAACATCCTGTGTCCCTCTGCACTGCCGCGTGTTTTTTCTCATCCGCTGTCTTTCAAAGGCGACGACTTTGTACTTTATCTCACTCCAGGCCTTGCCACATGGGAACGACGAGGAGAGATTGGCAGCCTGTCCAACTGAGCCACCGCAGGATGTCTGGCATCAAGAGCGTGTGCATGTTCATCTCAAATATGCTGTCCATTTTGTTCTGTGTTGAAGATTGGTTATAGGATTTATTGAAGATGTTGTTTGATGCCGGGTGTTTTTTTGGGGGAAAGCATACTGTCACCCTATTATATTGTTTAGTATGCAAAGAAAGTCCCTGCTGCCAAGGTATGCAGGATAAAACCATTATGGAATAGACTAGCGGTTTTCAATCCTGGTCCTCGTGACCCCCTGCTCTGCACATTTTGCTTCACTTACCGCTTCAGAGGTTAGTAAATGGCCTGCAAAGTGGACATCAGAGGATATTCTGTCATGATTCCAGTTCGTAAGAAGTGTGTTCAATTCAAAGGGTATTAAAGTTCAAACAAAAATGAATATTATGGATCAGGGAGGGGCCAAGCTGGAGTCTCTCTCTGATCCCCTGGGCTCTGGAGGTCGTGGAAATTCCAAATTGAACCAAAACAAACGATTACGATTGGCTCAAGATTGGCAATGAAAATTCTGCTAAAGTGCTTTAACCGGCAGAACCTGGGAAATTAAAATAATAATAATAATAATAATAATAATAATAATAATAATAAAAGGAATATTATGTTGTTCCAACCCCCGAGACCTTCATTTCTCTTTGGAACACAAATGAATATATTTTAGAATAGATGAAATGCAGAAGCTCCCTCATTTTTCAGAGACAGCAGCAGTCCAGACTCATTCAAAGTACAGAATATTTTTTTAAACGTCAAAAAACGTCCATGTGTCTTCAGTTGTTAAATCGAAACATTATAAAACATTTTGTGTGCACATGAAACAAAAATAATGACTTTATGCAACAGTTTCTTCTCCTCAGTGTCAGTATAGGGTGCATCCTTTCAGATGCCTGCACACTGTTTGAAAAATAAGTAGAAGCAAATCCAAGGTATGGCAGCAATGCAAGACACATAGAGAACAAAGCATTCTCAAGAAAGTGTGCCCTATACTGACACTGAGGACATGAAAATGTTGAATAATGTCATTATTTTTGTTTTTGGTGCACACAAGTATTCTCGTAGCTTGATAATATTCCAGTTGAACCATTGCTGTCTATGGAGGTCACAGATTTCAAAATATCTTCATTTGTGTTCTGAAGATGAATGAATGTCTCAGAGGTTTAGAAGAAGAAGTGAAGTGAGCCTTGTCAAATATGGATTTATCAGACAACTTGAGGGTAATTGTTAACACAATTAAAATGTGAGGAAAATTATGCAAAGCTCATGAATACAATTGAATATTCTTGCACACGTCTGTTATAAGTTTTGTTTAAAGATGCTGAAAACAGTGTAGTGCAGTTTAAATCAGGTGTGCTAAACAAGAGTCATACAAAATCTGCAGAGCTGGGGGTTGCGAGGACCAGCACCGAGAACCACTGAATTATCACGTCAGTGCCAGACCACTTTTTCAGGTTCTGGAACTCTTTTGCCCATTCATTTTTCTTATAGGCAAAGTCTTTGATCAAGCATTAAAAGGCATGAACCAAATTAACTGGAACATTTAATCACAACATTAAAAGTTTGATTTGAAGCACAAAGGCACAAGACTTGACATTTAATGAGGGAAAGGACTACAAACCTATGTCACCCACTGAATAATTAAACATGACAAAGAAATATAAAGCTATTAATATAAGGTTGGTGGTTGTATCTATAGAAATAATTTATTTTACTATTTTATATAAATTAGTAACATCTTGATTGCTTACATAATTTGCCATTCTTTAAGGAAGTGAATGGAACAGAGAATGGGGTTTTATCTACAACATTATGGGTAATGTTTTTCTGTCAAATTCTGCTACTAAACATAATTGTTTTGATTTAATGTAAACGAATCAAATGCTTATGCAATCCATTAACATCTTCAGAGCTCAACTGATCTGTCTATAAAGATCTTTCAGTTAGTGTTTCCTATAGAGAAAAGGAGGGGAGTTTTTCCTTCCAGAACCTGAACTTTGTGCTCTGTACTGTATCCCACAATGCAGCATGAGCTTTCAGGTTTGAAGAATGAACCAGCTGTTTTTTATTCTCTTCTTTGATGAAACTGTCATTACTAACTGGATTTATTTTTCTTAAACATTGGATTAAAATGGCAATAGCCATCCTTTTTTAACGTAAAGTAAGATTGCCCATTTTAAATTATATTGGCCATTATAATTGTTAAAGTACTTTACATTAGCATAATAGAGAGAGAGAGAGAGAGAGAGAGAGAGAGAGAGAGAGAGAGAGAGATCGCAATAAAAATGAGCCATAAACCTATTTCAAAATCATTTAGGAACAAAAATGTTTGTACGGAAAACAAAAACATGAATGGAAATGACAGTTAGCTGAACTAAACATTTTCAATGATGACAACTGCACCAAAAATTACTAACTCAATTATTTGCTTTACTCATGACAAAACAAAATTGTGGCTAGTAGGAATTTCTTGGAAAGAAATGAATACTTTTATTGAGCACAGATGCATTAAATTAATTCAATGTGACAGTAAACAAAAGATTACAGAATATGTCTATTGCAAATAAATGCCGTTCAATCAAATGTTCTTTACGAACCCTGAAAAAAATTTATCCTGTTTTTTGACTGCATTAAGGAATCAATTTGTAATATTAATTATTAAAATTAATATTATTTCTAGGCGCCACGTGTCCAAGTCCAAAGACATGTGGTATAGGTGAATTGGGTAGGCTAAATTGTTCGTAGTGTATGTGTGTGAATGAGTCTTTATGGATGTTTCCCAGAGATTGGTTGCAGCTGGAAGGGCATCCGCTGCATAAAACAAATGCTGGATAAGTTGGCGATTCATTCCGCTGTGGCGACCCCAGATTAATAAAGAGACTAAGCCGAAAAGAAAATGAATGAATATTATTTCTAAAGGTTTATGTGATGCTAAAATCTGAAAGAAAAATTCCAGAATAAGTGAACTTTTAACCTTAAATGTTATTTTAAATTATGAACAACATCCCACCGACCCCAAGTGTATTACAAACCCAGTGTGAGCTGAAGCATACTCATTTCTCATTGTTTGCTATGTAGGCTACACATTGCTAAATAACAGATTCCATATTCTGCAAAGCACGTGGGATGAATTCAATTCCACAAAACTCCATTTTGTCCATTAAAGCTAAACCGAGTTCTGTCTCTTTATATACACACCTTAAAGTAATTGCTTCGTTCGTTACCTAATAATCTCTCAAAAAAAGAGAGAGTATAATACTCTATTTGTTTTTTAATATAGTATTAAGGTCATCTCGACATCTGCATATATTGTCTGGTCAAAATATATGACACTGAACTTCTGCGGAAGTGTCTATGCGACATAGTTTGGACTTTTTGGTCCATTTTTAAGTTTTAATTCACTCTCAGGCTCAGAGTCAGTGAATGCAACATAAATTGCTCTGAATCAACCAGAAGCAAACTGGTCAGTCTTTAAATACAGCACTTTTTTTCTTTTACAGTCTGCGTGCAATGTTGAATATTTGTCTACCTGTTTGTCTGTATATTTATAGTGTATCTGCACATACATTAGTCCCTGTTCCCTGTGTATTTGTAGTACTCACAGCCGTTTGTCACAATCCCCTGTATATTGCATGTGTATTTATGCATATAGTACTACACTTATTGCACTGTCTGTTTGAATGTGTCATGTCTGCATGTTCAGAACACTAACACAGTGCTTTTCCAAGGTCTGCACCGCTTGCAGGCGTTTGCTGAAAGCATCAGTCAAAATGTCTGAACTCCCTTTGTTTCCTTTCCTGTGAGCAAATCTTATCTAAAACCGTACCAGCATTCAGTGCCAAAATACACAGCAGAGGAAAAGCGGATTATTACTGGACAAAGATCCTGTCAGTTTTCCAGAGAGTCACAGAATGTCAGAGAACGGCTTGATTGAGGACTGGTGCTTTTTTATTCCGTCAGTCTGTGCTTCGGAAACCTCCAGATCAATGTCGCCATCTTGTGGGCTACTCTGAAGACTTGAGGGAAAAAAAATAACAATTGTGTGGTAAAGACGGGACGTTTCTTTTAGCCTTGCTACTATGACAAGCCATTTTGATTTTTATTCATTCACAGGATATAAATTCTTGATATATACAATTACATTTCTTACATATTAAAATGCTAATTCTTGATATTGGGATTCAGATTTCTTCACACAGGAATCAAATACTTGATATTCGCTTCTAAATTCAATTGTTGATATGAAGAATTTATTTCTTGCTAGTTGAAATTTCGATTTAATATATCATAAACACAATTCCTAATAATAAAACCCTTTATTTATGATATCTGTATGATATTTAGTGGTTATTAGACAACTATTCTTTATAGCAACATTTGAATTGCTTCTACTTTTGAAATCACATTTGATTCTATTGTCATTACTAGTAAGAAAGCCATACAGTATATCTGAACTTACTCTCCTAATTACTGATATCAGAAACAGTGTAATACATTGAAATAATTCATGAAAATGCAATTCTTGATGTGAATTTCTGCAAGCATGTCATAATTGATATCAATAATTATGAGACTTATTTAGTAAAATATGAGTAGTTGATGAAAATTAATATCCTGTGAATAGATAAACGTCTAAACAGTATGCCATATTGCAACAGGAAGGTTCCAAAAAAGCAGACAAGAGTGGAAATCAGTGTAAATTCCATATATATCAAGATAAAGTGTTGGACCTTGTTATTTCATTTATTTACAAACCTTTTTAAACTAGCCATTCTTCTATGTATACCCTTGCTTGTTGCCATCTTGTTGTTAGAAGCTACAATCTTTCTCTAGTTTGTGGGCATTTTGGGAAAAAAATATAAAGATTGGTTTTATTTGCTACTGTGTTTTATATTTTGTTGATTAATAATTTTTATGTTTTATATTAGTTTGTAATCTCACAAAAAAGGTTGATGGGATTTTTCTTTTCATTTACTCTCAATCCAGATCCTAATCTCATCTGAATCTGAAAGCATGCCAAATAAAGTTTTATATGTATGTATTTTTATGGAATATATCAAAAAGGAGGACTATTATTATGCAAAACAATATACTGCATGCAGGATGTGGATTGACAGTCAGATTACAGCAATATGGTTTCTAAACAAAAATGTATCAATATATGTAAAGTATATGAAGAAATAAATTGAAAATTATTTATTGAATATGACAATACACATCTCTTTGTGTTTATCATTTGAAGATAATTTGGTAAAAACCCGTATTTTTGGGTGTCAATGGCTACCAGTTTCCAACATTCTTCAAAATATCTTCTTTTGTTTTCAACAGAAAAAAAACTTGAAAAGAATTATTTACATTGTGATTTAACCATCCATTTATTCATTTGTTTTTCTCTATATATATTGTAAAGCACCACATAAAAGAAGCCAGTTTTGAGGTGTTTAATTTAAAGCGTCTACAAAACAGCATGTTTTTTTCAAACCATCAACAAACACTGGCATATTTCAACAAAAATACTGTTTTCCAAGGCATGATGTAGATTGTGATATGTTGAGGTAATCTGTTTGATGCACAATACTTCCACATTCATTTTTAATTATGTCTTTTTCTTGTCAGATCTACAGCTGTGACCACAAACATATCACCACAAAATGTGTTACAGGTCACTTCTAGTATTCATTGTGTTAAAATGAGAACTCCATTTTAAGAGGAATTATAATCAAGGTAAATAAATGAAGATTTAAAAGGCACTTGTGTCAATTTCAACAGAAGTAATCTGTTTTAGTGAAGCTTTAAAAATGATGTAAACTCAGTATATATTGCCTCATTAAGAGAAACACCCTTGTTCGACAGAGTGTTACTTGGCATGATATTAATCACTATAAAGGATTCATGGTATCTATTAGAAAAATATCCTAAAACACCTTTATGTAACTGCAAGTCTCTCAGTGAAATTACTGCTAATACTGCTGCAATATAATACTGTAGTGCTGCTGTAGTGACTTTACTCTGAGGTCAGCATTAAACAATTCAAGTCAATTCAAGACTGTTCAATCTGCGATTCATTTACATTTAAAGGATTTAAAATGTATTTTAGGAACAAATGTAGTTTTATAAATTTCAAATATTTTATAAGTTGTGAACTGATGGCCATGATTTTTCGCCATTAAATATTCTGAAAATACTGATTTAGCAGGTTATTCTTTTATGTTTAAAACACTGACTGTAATCTCTAATATGTCAAATTTTGTTTGTGATGCTTATTATGGTTTGTTTAATCAATTTTATAATTGTAGTTTTCACATTTTCTGCCTTTTTTGTTAAAATGGATGAACAGCTTGGATTTCAGTTTCCCTTATTATACACCAGATTTCAAAAATTTAAGGTCAGTAAGATTTTCTTCATGATTTAACACTGTAAAAGTGTAATGGCAAAAAGTCAAAACAACAAATATTTTTATGTTGTTTTAACTTATTTGAATAAGTTGATCAGGTTTCACCTTTAAGTTATACAAAGTTAAACTTTTATTACTATTTTAGTCCGTTTGATTGATGTAAGGCGAGATGAACTTTAGTTTTTTTGACCAACTAGTTTTTGTCACCAACTTTTTTTTTTTTTACAGTGAATTACAATTGAAAATAGCTGCTTTATGTTTTCGTATATATGCAAAGAACTTCATTTAATTGATATAGCAGTCTTCATATTTATGTGTCTTTGATGGAAAAAACTGACCTCAAATATTTGAAAAGTAGTGTATGCTGTGCAAATTAAAACCATATGCTTCAAGTGTTAAAAATGAGCATGAGGCACAGAGTGATTACGAAACTGTTATTCACAACAGCTCAAGGCTTCTCAACAGTGCCCGTAGGTAAAGAAATAATAACGCCTCTATAAAATCAAGAGTCCAGCTTCAAGTGTTTCTCTAGAACTCGCTGTGAAATGTACTGTGGAAATCTCTTGATCCGGCCTCACTGGGTTTGATGAAGATGCCCTCCATTGTCCTCCAGTAACTGTGTGAGCTGCTGACCATCATGCCGTGCACCTCTCTCTGGCCATGGATGGGTCTGCCGTACTGCTCGCCTGTCACAGACAGCAAAGCCTCGGTGGCCGTGTGCTGGAAGCGGACAGACTCGTCCCGCTGCCAGATGGAGCCTGCGCAGAGGACTGTCCATTCATCCAGATGATCACCCTCACCGTTCTCACCAAAGGCACTGACCTCCTAAATGACAAGAGCTTTGAGTTAACATGTATACCGTGACTTATAACATCAAAATCTCCAAGTGCACTGATTATTATGCTTACCTTTCATTTAGTGTGTAAATGTAGTTGTTTGGAATGTAAAATGTGTCACAGAGCTATGGACCCTTTTTGCAAGACAGTTATGACGCATTTAACAGTCATCAGCATCTTAAATCCTTAGAAGTTTTTAATATATATATTATATATTTAAATAAATATATATGTATGCATGCATGTACATTTACATGTATTTACAGGGTTCAAAACTAAGGATTTTTTCTATTGGCCCGATTTGACCAGTGGTTCAGATTTTTACTTGCCCTGCCAAAATTTTTCACTGGCCCCACCAAAAAAAAAAGTTAATTGCTATTTCTTAACTACATATTTTAAAAATATGTGTCAAAAATCATTTCTAAAAATGTTCAGGAAATTGTGCAGATATTTTATTGCAAAACAAAACCTGGCTGACTTAAAAATGACAGCAAAACATCACAAAACAGACATTTTCTTTTAGCCTCATAATTTGATGTTGCCGTCATGTTGTCGTCTCTTCGCTGTTGGTTTTTACCAGGTTACGGAAAAAAATAATGTGCTCACGACATCCAATCAGATAAGAGGAACCCAAAAAAGCAATATGGTATTTACGACTTCACAGAGAAGGTAGCATTTAAATACTTGAAAGCACAAACTATTTCTTGATTTTAAGACTATATATGCATGCAATTGACAAATAGTCGCAGGCAAATTAAAATTTACTGACAAGGCAGCACTGGCCTCATCTACTGTCCCGAGCATCTCTCACACTGTCCCCTGGCCATCGGGCAGTCCTTATTGTTGAGCCCTGATTTATGTATGTGTAATATCGTCTTTGCATCAAATTACAAAACAAATGAATTACCGCTTACGTGTGCGCGTTTCTAATGTACCTTTTACATCTTTTTCACTTCTGGCTACCATTCTCAGTCTCACTCATTTTCTTTCCTTTTCTGAAAAATCTTGATAACACTATTGCTGTTTTTTCTGTTATTATTTAAGCAAATATGATTGTAAAAAAATATTTGTTGCTCTCTCCCATTAACTTGGCTCGTAAATTAACCAACTATGACGATTTCCGTTGCTGAAAAAACCCAGAGTTGTGAAAAGAGTCAATATGACACAAAAGAGAGAGCTGTTTTTGAACTGAATGAAATGAGTCATTAGTAACAACAGATTATTTATTTATTCATTCATTCATGCACTCATAATTGCTTTTGAACAGGCTCTACTTTGATCATCAAATGCTTAAGTTCTAGCGGATACTGAAAAAGGTTGTTTTTTTGTTGTCGATGTGTGAAGATGATGTTGTGTTCTGTGCTGCATATGGAAATCCACTTTGCATGCACTTCCAAATCAGGGTTTTATGCTCAGATGTTTCGGTAACACTTCTTCTGAAAGAGTGTTCTTATGACTATCATGACACATTTAAAATCATGACTGACATGACACATCGTGCATACGAATGAGACTTTATGCTTAGGGCAACTGTCATTAAGTGTCATTCAGTTATGTCATTTCAAATTTATCAATTTATACTCTACCACTGTAGCTGGGGTCAAGCACATTTTTAATGACACTATTATAAAATTATTTGAGAGTATTGACAGTTTTCATGAGACATTTCAGTGACAAATTCTCCTTAAAAGCATTTATCAGGCTAAACATTCATAACCCAATTATTAAGGCCTCACAACAATCCTGTTTTTGACAAGTAATGTTGTCTTGGTAATAACGTTAGTAACGACAAAGACAGGTTGTGATTTATTTGTTTAGCTTTTCATACCGTGCTTTAAATTCAAATGATTTATGTGTATAAAGATATAGTGATATTGAAACCTGATTTGAAGAAAGTGGAGAGGTGAAGTAGTGGCTGTGTAGATTGCGGCCTGTGTTCACATGAGTCAGTCGGATATTTTGTCCACAACGTACAGGAGTCCCTCGATGACATGAGTCGTCACTGGTGCCCCGAACGCTCCAGTAACTGTTACTGTCCTCCACTGTGGTCACACCAGTCACTGACTGCTGACCACTACCTGCAATTACAAAATCATATTAACACGTATATATTCATTTATATTTATATATATATATGGGTGGATGACATGACATGCAATTCTGCCTGTCCATAATGTCATATACTAATGAAAATAGGTTTTTGTTAAAAATATAAACCTATATGTGGTTCCTCCCACAATATATTATTATAGCATACCATATCTAGTTAATGTATAAAGACCTCTACTTAAATTTTTTTATCTATACCTCAAAATTGTCATATGGTGTGACTGTCCGGGCCATGTTTGTCCTTAGTAATATGGCAATGTATGCCAGCAAAGTATAAATAACTGATAGTTTTACTATTTAAATGAAAGAAAAAGGCCTTTTTAATAGACAGAGAAAGTTTTGATGCCTGGGCATGATTTTAAAGCAAGTTCTGGCCAAATAGATTATGTCCGTAAAATGAACCTCATATGGTGTGACAGTACAATTTATTTTTTGAAACGGCAATAATTTGGACATAATTACAATGAAGAGGTCCACACTCAAACAGGAGGTTGCAGTTTCTTCTCTGGAGGGGTTTGGATGGTCAAAAGGTGAGCTCTGATTTTTTTACATTTTTGTTTAAAAGCTCTGTATCTCATATGATCACTAATGGTCAGTGATTTGAGTCTTATGGTGTGACATGATTTACATAAAAATGAAATGTTTTTTTGCAAATTTCACTTATTAATTCCTAAAAAGCATTGCTGCTATGTGGCAACCCATATGCTAATTACAAGCTAGCTGTTTTTACTTATCCGATAGATTAGCTTAACTGAACAAAATGTCATAAGGTGTGACACTTTGTCATATCAAGTGACAGTTTTTCCAAGTCACACCATATGATTTTATTGTCACACCATATTACACACACCTTTTTGAAATGGTAAATAAACACATTTTCAAAACATTCTTTTTTAAAAAGAGGGTGATTATTAAA